>CAKALG010044831.1:0-10663 GCA_916700815.1 Helicolenus hilgendorfi
GGCTTTCTGTTGGCACATAGCGTGAACCAGCTGCAAAGCTGGAGTCAGAGAGAGGTTGACTGGGGTTGTCCTGAGAGGAGTTACATCTGAATTAGCAGGAGCGGTGCTAAAAGGTGTCATGCTCTCTTGCTTGGTTGTATTTGCTCTTAGTGGGGTGGCATCGTCTTGTTTTGCAGAGGTCAAACTATCAGAGGTAGCAGAAAGGACACTGCGAGGGGTGGCACTATCAGCAAAAACCTCATTGTCTTTAGAACTGCTGTGGCACTGATGAAGATGTTCGTGCTGTCTCTCCGCCGGGTCTTCCTCAGACTGAGAGCCCCCTTCTTTAAGTGTAGAAAGCCTGTGCTGACGCTGCAAACGGGAGCGCCGCTTTGCCTCTGCCACATTTGGGGTTTCGCAGTTTCCTTTGGTGAGCAGTAGCTCCAGGAATGAGCCGTCATGATCCACCGAGGAGTCTTGGGATTTATCAAGCGCCAGGGAACTAAAACCACTGTCTTCACACACAGACCTGTTACAGGGTTAGAAGAGGCATGTGTTATGATTAATGTAGGGAACATTCCTTTATTCAGCTGGGAAAATTTACAACAAAATTCCAAGTGTCTAAAAAGAAAAAAGCACGTACCTGATATATGTGGGTGTATGTGAGGATGACGGTGTGGGCAAGACACTTGAGCTTTCATGTAGGTTATTTGTCACACTGCTGACCGGTGATTGAGAGCTTTCCTTAGATGATTTGATAAAGCATGGAGTCTTAATATCAGTATGATCAGAGGCAGAAATGCTCTCACTGAAATCTGCATCTGAGACTGAAGCACTCCTTTCAAAACTGGAAAGGTTACCAGAGTTGAGTTTACCATCTTCAAGAGTCGAGGTCCTCGTGAAGAGGAGACGACGTTTCCGACCAGATAGCGGAAGATCCTGCTCAAACTTTAAAGTGCTTAATGCGAAAGCCCCCACCACAGTGTCTAGAGAGTCAAACGACACACTGAGCCAGTGTTCAGACCGGACACTGATGGAAGATTCAGTCCTTTTGGTGCATGGTGATCTTGTGTTGTCAGCTTTGACCTCTGTGGCGGGTTTGCACGTGAGAAGCCGGTGTCGCAACGAGGCATCTCTTTTGTATACTTTAGGAGTTTCACACCAGCTAACTGCTGATGGCCGCTCTGTTCCCCTTGAGTCTTTGCCCACTGGTTCTCTGGTCCTCTCCTTTGGTGTGACAGAAAGCCGCAGGTTCTCTTTAGGTGTTTCACTGAATTCTACTGGAGACCGACGGGTGTCAACTCCAGAGATGCTCTGCGGGGTGTGGAATAAACCTGAGTATCCACTGTCAGCGCAGTCTTCATAACAGTGCTGGTCTTTGCGGCTCTCATGGTAGACGTTTGATTCAGGAGTACACTGCATTTTTCGTCCTCCTGCGTGCACTTTTTGTCCAGTTCACCAAGTGGGATGTTGTCAGCTGACCTGCAGACAACAAAAAGAAGTGAGCGAATCTACCCTTATTAAATAGAAGTTTATTCAAGTGTGCTATTAGTATACTTACTTTAAACTTAAAAAAGGAGAGTATGCTTTCAGTTTACTTTTTATGTACTTATCAGAGATATACTTAAGTATACGTAGCGTTTACAGACAAGTATACAGAAAAGTCTAAGACTTATACTGACAAGTATACAGTAAAGTCTAAGTATACTTGGCTTATACTAGTACTTAATCTTTTGATCGAGATATACTGAAGAAAAGTATAATTAAGTATTCTTGCCTTAAGGCCTACAGAAAGATACTTAGCTTGTAGTTGTGCTTACTTTTTGATATAGTAGCCTATTAAAGTGTGTGATAGTTTGTAAATGAATCATTTGATATGAATTTATTTCAATTCATCAAGAATTTTCTACGTTTCTGGATTCACTGTTCGTCATGGAGGCAGTTGAGAAAAATGTGACAAATCACTGGCTAGGTACTATAAGTTCAAGTATACAAAGTGTACTTTCACAAACTAAAAAGTGGGCTTCAAGTATACACAAGTATACTTGCTGTATAAAAGCTATTAAACAGAGTACTTTAAAGTGTACATTCATAAACTAAGTGGGCTACAAGTATATAACTATTAAACTAACAGTAATCATTTGTAGTATAGTTCATAGTATAGATGTAGTACAAAATACAACTTAGATGCAAACTAGTTATGTACGCAAAGTTTACTGTTCTTACACTCAAAGTACACTTAAAAGTATACTTATATTAACTATAGAGTGGGCCAATTTGGTCCCAAGAAGTACTGAATTAGTACACTTACAAGTATACTACTAGCTATACTTAGCATAGCTTACTACAGAAAGCACACTTCGGGGAAATATACATGAATTTACTTCATAAAATAAACTTAAAGTATACTACTTTTTCGTAAGGACCACTGAGGAGCATGAACTGTGCCTGTCTGTTAACGTAGTAGTTAATTAGTTAATGTTAGGTATTACTAGGTTAAATGTTGCCTGTGTTTTCGAGGTCTTACAGAATATTATGGGTTGTCATGTTGGACTCACTTAGTGATAAGAGATGAAGTGATATTTTTATTTATTTATTTTTATTTTAAATAACTTTATTAATCCCGAAGGAAATTCTTGTGCCAGAGATTGCTCAAAAATACAACAAAATTACAACAAGTTCAAGTGTATAAAATAAAAAAAATACTATTTATAGCACCAGTGCCTAATAGAATAACAATTAAGTAAGATACATTTAGTAAAATGAGTAAATAAGATAAGGTAAGTAAAATAAAAAAGGTAAGGTAAGCTAACAAACAGAAATTGTAATATTGTACATGTTGGACATAAATGTCGAAAGTATCCAAGTCAGCGTTCATACTGCAGGTAGCAGTTTGGTAAGCACACATTGTCAAAGAAAGTGAGCTGGTTGAACACTAAACGCTCTCAGCTGGTTCATCAGCGTTGCTATGATGAGAGGGCGTGTTTCCAGTTTAAATCCCACGTTGCTAGCTCTCTGTGCTGCCGCTCTAAAGTGAGCTGGAACCGCCGAAACGACAAAACTAACCCGGACTAACTCATAGTGGACCCCGGGGACAAAAAAAATCCACAATAACCTTTCAGTATATTACAATTAAAGTGTTATTAGAGAAAACAATCCGACAAACTGACAAGTTATCACCGTATCTACGTCAACCTCCTACAACAACCACTGCTAGGTAACCTTCCCACACATACATAACTAGCTAGTTAACTATGTCGTCAATAACAAACAAAACACTAGACATAGAATTATAACAAAAAAATACGTACCTCTACACAAAACTGGACAACCGTTAATGACTCTGTCAGCTCAGTTCTAGGTCTCAGCTTACAGGCTAAACGTTAAACCCCTTGTTTCTGTTGGCTACATGTTTATCTGCAGGAAACCACCAGCCACGAGTTCAAATTTGGAGCCCACTGTGGCCTGTCGTGACGTGTTTCCGCTTTGCAGTGCAGCTTCCGGGTGGTGGTTACCATAGTAACTGTAGCATAGTAACAGGCGAGAGTTTCGCCAAAGGGGTTACCAAACGGCAGCAGGTAACTAAAGCTATTTACTTTAACTTTCATAGCATTAAGTTAAGTTAACATTACGTTTATCAGCTAAGAGGGACACTGACAATTTCCTAAATGAAAATTTTGTATTGCCTTAACGTTAATTTCTCACTAAATATGAATAATTCACGTTATTTAATCCCATTCTGTCGAGCTATCTAAATGAACTATAGGCTAATGTTGGGTTAGCTAACTTTAGTAAACCAGACTGGCCCTAAGTATACTGAAGTAAAGTTCAAGTATATTTACCCGAAGTATACTTCCTGCAGTAATATATCAATGTACTAGACAATGTGTGCTTATCAAACTGCTACCTGCAGTATGAACGTATTTATGTCCAACATGTACAATATTACAACTTCTGTTTGTTAGCTTACTTTACCTTTTTTATTTTACTTACCTTATCTTATTTGCTAATTTTACTAAATGTATCTTACTTAATTGTTATTCTATTAGGCACTGGTGCTATAAATAGTATTTTTTTATTTTATACACTTGAACTTGTTGTAATTGTGTTGTATTTTTGAGCAATCTCTGGCACAAGAATTTCCTTCGGGATTAATAAAGTTCTTTAAAATAAAAATAAATAAATCACTTCATCTCTTATCACTAAGTGAGTCCAACATGACAACCCATAATATTCTGTAAGACCTCGCAAACATACCTAGCATTAACTAATTAACTACTCCGTTAACAGACAGGCACAATTCATGCTCCTCAGTGGTCCTTACGAAAAAGTAGTATGCTTTAAGTTTATTTTATGAAGTAAATTCAAGTATATTTCCCACGAAGTGTACTTTCTGTAGTAAGCTATGCTAAGTATAGCTAGTAGTATACTTGTAAGTGTACTAATTCAATACTTATTGGGACTAAATTGGCCCACTTTTTAGTTAATAAAAGTATACTTTTAAGTGAACTTTAAGTGTAAGAACAGTACACTTTGTGTACACAACTAGATTAGTTACATCTAAATTGGATTTCGTACTGCAACTATACTATGAACTATACTACAAGTGAATACTGTTAATGGAATAGTTATATACTTGTAGCCCACTTTTTAGTTTATGAAAGTACACTTTAAAGTACTCGCAGTTTAATAGCTTTTATACGGCAAGTATACTTGTATATACTTGTAGCACACTTTTTAGTTTGTGAAAGTACACTTCGTATACTTGAACTTATAGTACCTAGCCAGTGATTTGTGTCACATTTTTCTCAACTGCCTCCATGACGAACATTGAATCCAGAAACGTAGAAAATTCTTGATGAATTGAAATAAATTCATATCAAATGATTCATTTACAAACTATCACACACTTTAATAGGCTACTATATCAAAAAGTAAGCACAACTACAAGCTAAGTATCTTTCTGTAGGCCTGTAAGGCAAGAATACTTAATTATACTTTTCATCAGTATATCTCGATCAAACGATTAAGTACAACTATAAGCCAAGTATACTTAGACTTTACTGTACTTGTAGCACACTTTTTAGTTTATGAAAGTACACTTTGTATACTTTAACTTATAGCACTTAGCCAATGATTTATGTATTACATAAAGAGACTTGCTTCTTTTTCTATTCAATCAATAAATCAATCAATACTTTTATTGCCATGTCAACCCACCGTTTAATTGGTATTTGTTTCGGTGCAGTGCTCATTAAAAACAGACAAAAGACAAAAGCACACACATAAAAAACATAATGTACATAGGAGACAACCACCTACATTTATACAAAAAAAGTACATAAAAAGTAAACTGAAAGTATACTCTCTTATTTTAAGTATACTCTCTTATTTTAAGTTTAAGTTTACTTCTTTAAAATAAGTATACTAATAGCACACTTGAATAAACTTCTATTTGGTACAACATTGTTTGACATAATAACTGAGTAAACGGATACTCTTCCCAGGTATGAGTGCAGATGCAGCTTTCTCTCTTCAGAACCAGTCCTCCACCGTTGACTATGGCGGGAAGGTCCCTGTGGAGCACCTGGACTATGATTACATTGGAAAATGCAAGGATGCAAAATACCTGAGTAAGATCTTGAGAGTACTGAGGTAAAAGCAACATAACTGAGCTTGAGGTGTGAAGGGGCGAGGTAGAATTGATTTTGCATGTTCATCAAATATTCATTAAGATAATTCTCTCATCCTGGAAAATGTACATGCACTATTGAAAATAGGTTACATACCACATACCACCAATTGCAAAAGGATAGTAGAGCACATCATGACACCATACACTCTGATAAACTTGACTTGCTAGGAATTTTGTCTTTCAGAATATAATGTTTTACTTTGTGTAAAGGTCTGGCGATGAGGGCATTTATCCTCATCTGATTAAGTTCTGTGAGAGTCACTTGGAGAAACTGGACCCGAGGAGCCGAGCTCTCAGGAAGGAAAACCCTGTGGCCACAGCAGCCAGCCTCTCTAATGATGAGTGGAGCCAACTTGTTGATGAGTTGAAGGCATGCTACACATTGTAGTAACATTTCTTTTATCAATCATACTCACTTCCTGCTCTCTTCTTATATGGCCGAAATGAGTAATTTTTATTAATTAAAAAGAATTTGTTCTTTACAGACGTGGCAAGAAGAAACCAAAAAGACTGAGACTTCACTAAAACAGCAGTCAGTGTTTCATGATCTAGTGAATGAAAATATGCCACCAATAAGAGGTTCCAATTGCTTCGTTCCACTTAATCAGGTAAAAAATGTCTCAACAATGTACCTAACATGTACATATATGTATACGAGAAATATACTAAAATTAAGTCTGATGTCACCACAGACTTTAGGTCCAAAAGAAAAGAGGAATTCTTCAAAACTCCCACGTGATTATCGAGAATGGGACAAGTGAGTCATTTTGTCTCTACTACATTTGTCTTTTATATTCAGAAGAAAGAACACACTGTTACAGCAGCTGCAGGCACTGTACATAGAAGCTGCCACACATTTCACTTTGTAAAAAGGCTTTAGCTAAGCTTCTTTCATTACAATGATCCACAGTTAAACGGTTGATGCTGTTCTAGAGCATCATTTTGCAGAATATCTTCCTTTACCCAAATATATTTCTCTCTATTTCCAGGTTTGATGTTGAAAACGAATGTAAAAGAATCGATGGAGATTTGGTCAAAAATGATCCATCTGCCATTATAAAAACAAGACACCCCAAAATCAAGACTAAAGTGGATGTTTCATGTAATGTATTATGTATATCAGCTCATATTTATCTTGTAGTCATAGCGAAGCATTGTGTATACTGAAGTTGTGTGTGTGTCTGAAATGTGTGGTGTCTGCAATACATCCAGTGCTGACACAACAGGAGAAGCTCCTTCTGGCGAATCGTGAAAAGGACAAAGGCAATGAAGCTTTCAGAGCAAACGATTATGAGGAGGCAGTTGCATACTATTCCAGGTCAGGCTCTTAAAATAACTCATTATTACATCCCCTAAGGGGATTATATTGTGTTTCCTGGCATTTAATTAGACTTATGTCATTCATTTAAGTCTGTCCATTCCCATTTACTGTACCTCTAAGTGTTTGTCCATTAACCTCGTTATGAATAAAGGTTTGTCTTATTTTTGGCCTTCCATTACAGGAGCCTTTCCATTATACCAAATGTGGCTGCATACAACAACAGAGCCCAAGCAGAGATCAATCTCAAGCACTGGCACAATGCAATGAGAGACTGTTTGAGGGTACTCAAGCTGGAACCAGGCAATATGAAAGGTGCTTTCCTTTTTTGTACTTTGCACTTTAATGGAATTATAACAACACATGTAGAGAGAAATATGATTATAATGTTGGCATCATTTTATATTTCTACTACCTCAAAAACAACAGAGTTGTCGGTTTTGCGGCCGATTCAGCATGTTGAATTGGCGGTGCACGTCGGTGAGACAAATCACTCTGATTGATTCAACTTAAACTACACAGTACACGAGAAGAGAAACAAAAGCGAGGAAAGCAAGTCAACGAGTAAAGACAAAAGGAAAAACATAGAAATCTCTTATTTTTCATCTTTATCTCATCTGATCATTCCAATACACAGATACATGGCCATCTGGAATGAAGCTAAGTGGTGAGTAAGAGGTCTTAAAATGGTCGGCAGACGCTGATTGTTTATGTACGTATCATAACAACGGCTTGTATATCCACAGTCCTCGGTCTTCCGGTTTCCCTTTTTGAATGACAAATACAGACGACCGTTATCTGCTGGTGTGGAGAGTTATTTCATCTCATGCAAGCGCAGAACGTACGTGCTAACTGGTCATCGACTGTAGTCTTTGCGATGTGTTCAAATGTAACTTGTCACCAAAAACAAAGGCGACGTGAGGCAGCGCAACAGACGGACTTCGTCGCCACTAGTTCTCCGATGTCGGGTTGGTGTGTCCCCCAGCTTAAAAGGTCAAAATCCACACCAAAGGGAGTTACTCTCCCCCACAGAAACACTGATCCTGAACTGCCTGAAACGCCTTGCTTGAAGTCCTGCCTTTTTCTTACGTTACATGGTGATGTCACCAAGAAACACATTTTGCCCAGCAGCTAGTTTGGCATATGTGTTATTTGCCAAACTAGCTACTAGGCAAAATATGTTACTTGGTGACATCACCAAGTGAGCAGGAGCTCAAACAGAGGGTGAAAAGACGTGCTGCAGCACAGCCGGAATGAGAAAAGTAAAGTGTTTTTTTAACATTAAAACCTGTAAACATGCTCTAGTAGAAACCCAAAATACAAGTATGCACCTGAAAATGATCATGATATGTCCTCTTTAACAGTAGCTTCAATGTGTGTAATGTCTATACTGTGTGTGGTTTATTTTTCATCATCAGCCCTGCTACGTCGTGCCACCATTTATAGTCACATGGGCAACTTCCAAATGGCTGCTGAAGACCTGAGGGTGGTGCTCAGGGAAGAGCCGCAGAATGCTGCAGCCACTGTAGGTGATACAAGCACTGAGGCATGTTGATTACATGCCAGTAGCCTTTTTGTCCACTAGGTGTCACTAAATTTGAGTGAGATCAGGCACTTAAAACAGATAGCAGCTGCTGCAAGATATTAATACATTCACATGTAGTCTGTTGTTACTGTAAATAGAGAATGGTGTAGCTTTTTCAGTTGTTCTTTGTTAGATGTTGAGCTCAGGGTGTATTTTATTTAGTCGTCACCTTTGAGGACATTGTTTATATGTCCATTCAATACATATTAGGGATTTTAATGCACTGTAAGCCATTCACTATAGCTCAGTGGTATATGGGTGATTGTGGTATCAATAGTGTGTCACCTTTGTTGACTTACTTAACAGAACTTGGGTTCCTACTTTTGACAAATTCTAATGTGTTTATTATTTGTGGTTTAGAAACTTCTGTCTGAAACAGAGAAGAAGATGACGGGATGTCAACCAGAGCAGCAAAGCAAAGGCAAAAAAATCCTCATCCAAGAGGTAGAAGACGAAGATGACGACAATGACGATGAGACAAAAGCAGAACAGACTGGTGAGATTGCTTGGACACCTCCATAATCAATATCTATATCTTTGATATAGACACGCAGACACAAGCCAGTGAGTGTTTATAATTCCCTGAATCCATCCATGATCAATTTAAATGAAGGTAATGTTGTCTTAGCTGTATTTAATACAACATGGACAGTTTAATTAGATTTTAGAGATAGTCTGTTTTTTAAATCAGCATCCGTTATGTGTTGTGTAAAAGCAGCATTTTGCAGTTTTTCAGCGGAACAATTATTCTTGTACCAAGGCCGTGCATTGAGTAAGCCCTTACTCACCAATTACTACTACTGATCTTAAATCAATATAAAAGCTAACAGTCATATACATAGTGCGGTAGATCTGTAGCTTTATGGTGGGTAAAATGACTGAATTTGCTTAGTTTTATAGTAGAGCCTGACCAATATATTGGCATAGATACTATCGGTAGATTTTAGTAGGGTTGGGCAATATGACAATATATATCGTTGAAACAATATAAAAATTTCTGTCGTACATGCTTTTCTATATTGTTTCTATCACAATATACGCTAGGCCTATATTTATTGTTTTTCTCTATAATTTCACTTAAAATGTTAATTTTGCACTCAAGTTCTTAAAACGAGAAAATACGCTGCATATATATATATATATATAGAGAGAGAGAGAGAATATTTATTTATTGAACTACCAGAAAACATGCTATATCATGATATTTAACCTTATCAAGATATGAAATGACCTCTATCGTGAAGATTTTGGCCAAGTCTCCCCTTTACAGACATGCCCACTTTATGATAATCACATGCAGTTTGGGGCATATTTTTTATGCTAAATGCAGTACCTGTGAGGGTTTCTGGACAATATTTGACATTTTTTTGTGTTAATTGATTTCCAATAATAAATATATACATACATATGCATAAAGCAGCATATTTGCCCACTCCCATGTTGATAAGAGTATTAAATACTTGATAAATCTCCTTTTAAAAGGTACATTTTGAACAAATAAAAAATGTGATTATCATGGACAATCATGCGATTAATCACAATTAAATAATTTAAATCGATTGACAGCCCTAATATCTGTATATTTGTCCCCACTGTAGCTGCCTGGCTAAGGATTTGCCCTCTAATCCACTGATTTTCACAAAACATCTGAGAAAGCCTCACCAATCTGGTAATAGTAGGGTCGGTCACTTTCATCCCAAACCCTTCTGTCGGTCTGTGCTATAGAAAGAGGAAACACCCCATTGCCCTCTGGGTAACGTGACATACTGTCTATGCTGTGCGTGCTATCTGCCCTGCCCCCACCCAGTGCTTTCATAATTCACTGCTGAGTGTGGCTGCTTCCTGGAACTCCCTCTCTGAAGTGGCTCTATGTCATGTGTGTCCAACCCTCCCCCACTGTGATGTAACCGCTGACTCCTTCCTGTGGGTGTGCCTCCGCCTTCTCTCTCTCTCTCTGTGTGTTCTCTCTGGTTCTCTGCCTCCCCTCCCTCTCCCTTCTAGCTCATCCGGTTGAACCCAGCCAGCCTGTGGGAGGGGAGGAGAGCTCAGCTGCTCCTGCCGAAAGGGGAGACATGGGTAACGCTCA
>CAKALG010044832.1:0-11914 GCA_916700815.1 Helicolenus hilgendorfi
TCCTCCCAGCGAGGCGTGCACAGGTACTTCCAGGAATAGTCGCCGACCAGCACAGGGCTGTTGTCGTTCACATCCAGGATTTGGACCGTCACCAGGGTGGACGCAGATAAGGAAGAGTTTCCTGAGAGGAACACAAGAGAAAAGATATTCCCTGAACAAATACAGATGAGGTGCTGCAGCTTCAATGCCTTCATCTGAATGTTCAATTCATTCTTCACCTTGTCTAACCTTCTCTGCTTTGGGTTGTTTTCTGTTCTCTTGCACTCATACTGCTTTCTCTCAACTTTTTTTCATCTTCTACATCTGTATTCTGAAGACTCTCAGTCTGTCTGTGTAGAGGTGCATGTGTGCTTTTGAATGTGTGTGTTGTTTGTTTGGTGTTCTGTCGATTACTAGCTGGACATGCAAAGCAACCTGGATTTGGAGTTACATAAAGATTATTCAACAGAAAAAAAGAATAAATGATACTAATGACTTGTTACATTTAAGAGAATATGTATAGAAATCCACAAATCAAATAATATTATTGATATTTTTCAAACATTAAATAACATTTAGGTTAGGTAATAATTCACTGGAAAATATTAAAGGTTGGGTTGGTAGTGTTGTCCAAAAACATTTTTGTTGTATTTGTTGAAATTCTCTTTACATCCCGGCAGCAATCAATAAATCAAATGCTCTGACAAAAAAAAAAAGAATGGTTTATAAAGTATAAAATAGTTTCTCAGCATTATCAACCCTAGCTTTAATTAATCAAATATTTGTGTGGTATCTATACTGGCAGAGATTGGCAGAGCATTTTGGCAATTTTTTCTTGGGCGCTACCCACATAATCATCTGTGCTGCTCATCCCACAAATGCATGATCCTTACAAGTTGGACATCATTGCGAAGGTAAATAAACAGGCTTTCCAACGATGTAAAATACGATGACCATTAGCATTGCAACAACAGAGAAATAATCCACCAAACACAAGTTTCCAAACTTTGTTTTTCCAGTTTATAATGGTGAAAACAAACTTACGCCCATCCACTGCGATGACCTCCATGGTGTATGTGCTGTTCTCCTCTCTGTCCAAGGCCTGCACCGTCTTCAGTTCACCAGAATACTTCCCTATTGAAAAGTACTTCTTCGTGTCCCCTTGAAGAGAATATCTGCACAAAAAAACACTCTAAAATTACGACTGTGGAGGAGGATAATTATTCCTACAGCATTCATCAGTTCATCACTTACCTGATTGGGTGTGAATCAGGGTCATAACCTCGGATGGTGGCGATAACCCGTCCTGGTTCCTCGCCCTCTCTGACAGTCACCTCGTAATGGCTTTGAGACAGGATTGGACCTTCATTCACATCGTCGACGTAGATGGAGACGGTTGCCGTGGATGCAGGTCCGTATCGGCCACGGACCAGAGCCACTGGGTTCTGAGCACTGATCACGAGGATGTACTCACTCTCACGCTCAAAGTCCAAGACCTGAAAATACAAACATGCACGAAATTACACATACACACACACACACACACACACACACACACACACACACACACACACACACACACACACACACACACACACACACACACAAACACATGCCAACAGTGTCATCCTTCAGTGTTTACAGAGTTTTGTTGAATTTGTAAATGATGAGACGTTAATTATGTGCACTGTATAAACTGTAAAGTCCACCCAAACTACAAAAAAAGAAAAAATCTCCCTGATCAAGTGACACAATTTTGCCGCCTTTTTAAGAAAAAGAAAACATACATTTTTTTAATAAACCTCAATTGCAGTGTGCATTTCCAGAGGATATCTTCTGGTTAGGTACTATACTTTATCTTTGGTAGAAAATACTTCCTAATGAAAAATGTTCACAGACATCCACAGTAACCAGGACATTGTTTTTGAAACACCAATGCACTGCAAAGCATAAAACCAAGCTATTTATATTGTTAGGCTGTATACACATCAGATCAGGTGTTTCAGCGATTTGGGTTATGTGGCGATGTGGGAGAGTCACTTTAATGGCCCACTAACTGCAACAAATAACGTCTTGTATTCCCTCTTGGCTGGGTTGTGCCGCTCTCGATCGTGGGATATGTGATTGGCCACCACAGCTTGACGTCTTTTTTTTTGTCGGCACCCCCTTGTGGCCACCGCAGCCCAAACGCACTAACCACATTCAAAATGAATAGGAGGACTTGCGTTTTCGCCGCACCGCCTGATCTGATGTAAATGCAGCCTTGGGTACCATCAAGGGTAAGTGCGAAACTATGCTGTTTTGATTTGGGTGAATTTAACCTTTTTTATAAATTATTAATGTGTCACCAATTGAAATAAATCTAATGGAAGAATTTCTTTGTATTCAATTACATTTTATAGGCACTCTGACAGTCAAACGCCCACACATTAACGGAAAAACAGCATGTCGTCTTCGCCTGCAAGAAAATGACACAGTCCAGTCCTTTGTGTCCAGCCCCCTTATCGCACTTCCAAGGAAACTGGATTTACTGGCAGAGTTTTGCTGTCTTTCCAATATGAGCCAGACACTAGTCATAGGGAGGGAGATGAGCCAATTGATTCAGTGTGTCACTAATGAAACACTTTCCATGATGATTCACTGAGAGCAACTGCTACTGTTTGTGACAATAAATATGGCTGTATGAGCTGTATGACTGTTAGGAAGATTTGTATGAACAATTGACATGTAAGAGATAATGTACAGCGAGCCGGTCATTGTTGTGAAAGAAACCCCGACAGGGCGATGACGCACCCCGACCCAAAGGGGTCTCTCATTGTCTTGAAGGGGATTATTTCACAACAATGACCCACTAGCTGTACATTATCCCGCTTAGTACGCGGCTACTTACTTAAGAAATCAATAATTTGACACAAAAATAATTTGCCAGAGTCCGACATCAGAACTGTGCCAATAGCAATGGTCTGTTATAAAGAAATAACAGACCGTAGAACGCTGTGATTAACCAATCAGAATCGAGTATTCAACAACGCCGTGTAATAATGAAGGGTAGTCAATATATAAATTCTTGATTGTAAAAGAGTGTTAAAAATCACATATAAACAAATAAATCAATCCATAAACTTTAACACTTTTACTTCTCACTATATTTGGGTCCAAAGTTTTGAAGCAAAATTGGGAGTAGCAGATTTTACTGTAATCTAGGCACTAGATATAGTAACTGTGACCTGTTGACTTTGTTTTAAAGATTAAATATGTAGTGTCATAGTGGAGGAATAGAAAGATGAACTGCAGCTATGATAGTGTGTACAGTGCAGTCAGTGATTTGAATACTTGTTATACATTTAAAGATTTCAAAGATTTTAGAGGCGAAAGAATCAGACATATTATTTTTTATCTCAATCTCTAATGTATTTGATTATTTTACTGTAGTTTTCTGAATACTGCAGCTTGTATTTGCTGTCAGGTTTCACCCGTAAATGAGTCCTGTCTGCCCATGAAACCAGACGTTATTAAACCAGCGCTGCCTGACATCATGCTGCTGAGGCAGGAGTGCGTCTCTGTTGCCAGGGAGAAGAAACGCAGACCTTGGAGGGTGCATGAGTACCGCCGTTGACTGGAAGTGACGCATCAAACTACTCAGTGCACAAGAACATGTACATGGACTCTCTTGAGGCTATAGTCATCTCGACCACTATATTAGTCTTCGCATCGTGATACTATTGTCGATTCATTCATCCTTATTGTTCTCTATGGTGCGCAGAGTCATGGCAATTAATCCCAGTGAAATTCACAAACTCAAGAAAACATTATTTTTGTTGAATCTTTGCTTACCTGACTTCTCTCAAAACACATGTCCTGTGCTGCTGGCTCATCCATTATAAATGCAGTTTTTCCGTTATTATAAAGGTCAAAATGAAGCATATAATAAACAAACAAATCTTTGTAATGAATATCCCATTCATTAAAAAGATTAAAGTTACACCATTATTCCTGCTAACATCATTGTCATATGATTCAGTTTTCTTGCATTACAAGAATTTTAGACCTGAAGACTCACACCTGTAATGGATTGAAATGTATTAAGATTTTTTTGGTGATAACTTTCATTCATTAATAGTAAGTATTACACTAACATTATTAATTGAACTGCTACAACAAGCTACAAAGCTTTTTACAAGTGGTCTTACATTTGATGTAATGTCTAACGCCTCCCGTTCTCTTCATCCTGATTAGATTCCCCTCACTTCCCCCGGTTCATTATACATTTACCTCAATCGGCAGCCTCTAGTCTGTGTGGTAAACTGCCATTAGTGTCTGCTCACACAATCTAATTATTCACTTGGGCTGTGAACAGTGTGTAATTTCTTATAATGAAATGTGTCTGCCTTCTGGCAATGACCTCACACTGTAACACGATGAATTAAAGGATTTGCTCAAGTGCATTTTAATCCACTTGGGACTTCACTCGTGGAGGATTTAGGCTTTATTTTTTACTAAAGTAAAATAAATAAACAAAAGTATCCCTTAATGTTAGTTGCGATATCTCACAAGGTTAATACAAGAGACGAGAATTGAATCTGTGTAATATAATTTCTAAAAAACAGAAGTCCTCGTGTGTAAATCTGGAATAATACAAGATCCATTTTTAGCTTTTAAACATCTCCTGCTTTATCTCAGCGGAGCGTGTGTGCAGCTCACAGTTCAATCACATTCGTCAACTCCCACAGAGAGGTTGAAAATAATAGACTGTCTCCTGCCTGGCCCACTTACAGAGAGCAGACCATTAGACCACGCACACACACACACACACACACACACACACACACACACACACACACACACACACACACACACACACACACACACCCTCGTTCCCTCATGCATCCCTAAAACGTCCTGCTGGATTATACAGGGCAGGCGAAGGGTGAATCGCCTCGGGGACAGGAGAGATTATTGGGCTAAAACATTCCGTTGTCATCTGGACTCTTTTTTATTTGAGGCATGTCAGACTGCAGTATTGACGTATTGGAATATTATTTTCCAACCTTTCTGTCGGTGCCTCACATGTACACACTGCGGTATTAAAACATGTCCTCATAAAAACGACTTGAGCTATGTGGGACTGCTATTTCCACACGGCCAGCTACTGAATGATCTCTTAGGACACCGAGGACAGTCACATCATGCCACAAATTGTCCTTGACATTAATATTTGTGCTCCTGAGAGGAGAAGGACTCTCACACCCAAAACAGGATAAAAAAAAACAATTAAAGCATCTGTTTAATTTTGATTTGGCAGGAATCTTAAGCTGATCTCTGTATATGTGGTAAGTAATCAATAAGGTGGTTAAATGTGTGTGTAAAGAGGTCGTTTGTGTCGTTTACCTTTGAAAGGATGAGTGAGACCTCGTTGGTCTGCTTGTCTGTCACTAATGTGAAGACCTCCTCCTCGTTTCCAGACTCTAAACGGTAGTCCACCTGCCAGCTGTCTCCTCCTCGGACATCTGCATCCCCTGCCAGCACAGCTGTTACTGTGGTGCCCACTGGAGCGTCCTCTGGAATGTGAAAGGGCCCGTACTGACAGGAAGGAGACGGAAATATATGATAATTATCCAGCAGAAACCATTCATTTGAGACACTGTTAAAATGCACTTAGGAGTGCAAATGCATAGTAATACATTGTAATAAAATTAAATCTAATTAGCAATTTTCTACAGAGTTCAGCCCACATCAACCCTCACTAACAGGACACCCCCCAAAAAAGGAAGAAATAATATGAAAAAATAATGGGATGATATTGGAGCATTTCATTATCAAGCTAATTAAGCAATCTTGAATTATCATTATTATCTGTGATTAACCTAATTGATCTTTGCTATAATCATCTACCCTCTAGGGGGGTACCAAAGATCACAGGGGGTATGTCAGGATTTGTCTGCTTTGAGGTTGTCAAAATTAGATTTGCACATGTAGAACTAAAATCATAATAACACACTTACTGGATAACTTACACAAAAGTCTGTATATAAAACTATTCAAAACCACATTTTGTTGCTACTTAGTAGAAACATCTAACGAAATATTCTGTTTCAATCAATATTTGCTTGTGTTTAGCCTTTCAAAAACAACATTTTTCACTGCGGTCAAAAACCTATTTGCTCTCCCGCTCACCGCACACAAAGGGATGCCCACAGCTGTCTTAACAGGGCAGTCGAATAACAATTTAACCACAATAACAAAACAATCTATCTTGGCTCTAACACTTTTATAGTTAATTAATGAATTTCTTACAAAAAAGGATCATCATGTATCTGCATTCACTTGGCGAATCCGTCAAGATGTCATCACTCTATTTATGTTGACGAAACTAACGAGTTGTATTCATTAAAGAAAGTTGATTTAATAAGAAAAGACTGAGTCATTAAATATCACTTTATTCAAGCTGAGGATTTTGTTGGAGGATTTGTAAATGTTTTTAGGGTGATGACGTCGGGGGGGCTCAGCTTTTCTTAGATACAAGTAGGGGGGCTTCAAGGAAAATAGGTTGGAACCACTGATCTACCTTTTTCATTCTTATCATAGACTGACCGATACCAGATTTTGGGCACAATATTGATCCTGATATGTTGAATAAAAAATGATGATAAGAGAATATCAGCTAATATTCTTTTCTAATCTATAAATGCACACATTTTTTTTTAGCAAAGATCTCCAAAATGTAGTTATCAAAGAGTTGTTCCAAAGATACATACTTGTCAGTGTGTAGGATTTACATCTATGGTGTGGTTGCAGATTGCAACCAACTGAGTACCCCTCGGAGCAACAGCGGTAACCCAGTTTTGCACTTTGCGGCTCACATTACAGCAGTTTAACAAGCGTGTCGGAGAACTACGGCGGCCTTGAGGTAACGTAGAAATGTGAAAGTCTCTCTCTTGAGCCAGAGTTTGGTTTGTCCATTCTGGGCTACTGTAGAAACATGGCGGAGCAACATGGCGGACTCCGTGAAGAGGACCTGCTCCCTATGTAGATATGAAGGACTCATTCTAAGCTAACGAAAACACAATGATTCATAGTTTTAGGTGATTATACAATAATGAAAACATAGTTATGAATATTATATTCCATTTCTGCTAATAGATCCCCTAAAATGTTGCACACTATACCTTTAAATACTACAATTAAATATTTATATCAATAACATGCTAATGTAAATTTAGCCAGAATGCTGTTGCAATGCTGTAGTTGCCAGTAAAAGTCACAGCTGACTGACTGTCAGCTGTGACTTTTATACTGTGTAGTCGTGACTATAGTACATGTGAGTACTTGAGAGTGTATGTTTGCCCCCTCTTGCCCCGCAGGTGTTAGCTTACCCTTTATTCACACACCTCTGTGTGTTTAGACAGCCGTTTAATCTGCCACTCACAGATGTCCTCTAGTGAAGCAGCCATGCCTCTGATCTGGCTGCCCCATCCACAGAGTCGCTGAACCCAGCCCTGTCACCACTCGCCTCCCACATCACCCCCCTATAGCACTGCCTTCACATCGCCATGGAAAAAGCTGCACTTCTCAGGCGTGACCTGCTCAAGAGCATTTTCCACCTCTCTGTTTGTGTGCATGTGTGTGTGTGTGTGTGGTACACTTGTTTGTAACAGCTTGAAAATGAGCTTTCAGCCATGCTTTAAAGATTTAGTTATCAATTGGATGGAGCGAGGACAAAGAGAATACCATGGCGACAGATGTTATATAAAAAATATATTGCACAATCTTTTATCGAGTCTGTATCCAACAAGACCGTCTCCTGTAATTGGTCTGGATATTCTTGCCAA
This sequence comes from Helicolenus hilgendorfi, assembly GCA_916700815.1. NCBI lineage: Eukaryota > Metazoa > Chordata > Actinopteri > Perciformes > Sebastidae > Helicolenus > Helicolenus hilgendorfi. The sequence goes on from CAKALG010044832.1 coordinate 7,809, forward strand.
AGCGCCACAGTCAATTTCCGCTTTTAACTTTAAATGCTGTACCTTCTCTCCCCACTCAAAATAAAATGTTCCCTCACAGCTCACAATGTGTGTGCAGACGTTAAGTGTCACCATGGTCTGACAGAGAGAACAGCTAGAAACTGCTTCCCCATTATCACAGCATGACGGCCCTCCCACGTATAACTCCCAACCCCGTGACTTTTCTCGCTTCTATTATTCCGGCACACGTGGGTGAAAAGTGAGGGGATTTTCTGTAACTGCCTATCTTTAGAACAATTTTTCATTCATAACAGCAGCTGCGACAAAACGAGGGAAACCACTGTCACATTTCATGCTGGGCCTGTGACTGCAGCAGAGATATTGGCGGTAGTTCCCAAAGATGTTTTATTATTGCAAATATCTAAATTAAATATACATGAGGATGTATTGTTGGATTAACACAATTGCTGTATTTGTTTATTATTATTTGTCTACGTCATGGCTTTATTAGTCAACTGAAAGTAGAGAGACAACAGGACATGGGACAGATGGGGAATGACATGTAGCACAAGTCCCCGGCCAGAAGTCAATGAGGGATGTTGGGATGTTGGGCTGTGGTTGGTGCCTTAACCTCTAGGCCACCCACTGTTGCTTATCTTAAACACCTAAAGTCATTTTGGGAGGGAATAGAATAGGGCTGAACAATATGGAGAAAATCAAATAGCATAATATTTTTGACCAAATACCTCGATATCAATGTCGTAGGGTTGACTATTGGTGCTTTCACAAAATATTTAAACAATGAGATTTTTGATAAATAATCATCAGTAATGTGGATATAATGTCTAAGTGGGTAAAGGCAAATAATAGAACAGCTAGAACAGTCTGGTAAGTTCAGGATATTACATCCCTTTACTCTAATGCAGCCTTTAAAACCAGGAGAACACTTACGCCATATTACAATATTACGATATCCAAAATCTAAGACGATATCTAGTCACGATATCGATATAATATCAATATATTGCCCAGCCCTGGTATAGACTCAGCTCATATAGGCTTCAAAGGTGTCTGTAAGAAATAAGTGGAGAAGTAGATTATGCTGTGAGTAGTTCGAGAAATTTGTGTGGATTTTAATTTTGATTTCTTAATTTCTACAGTTAAAACATCACCACAGAGAAGCTTCTGTTGATGTTTTTTTTTTCCTTTGTCCTCCGTAAACTTGTCAGCAATCTATTGTAATAAACATGAATATGCTGTGACGACCACAGCTGCTGCTCTTCATCTTTCTTCACCTTTTTACAGCCACCTTTCAATCAGAATATGTATGTTTAAAGGTTTGTAGGATTTGGTGGCATCTAGTGGGGTGGTTGCAGATTGCAACCAACTGAGTACCCATCCGCTCACTCTTACCTTTCAAGACTGCGGTGGCCGCCGAGTGAAAAACTGTGGTAACGCCATTCACCACACTCAGAGGCAATCCTTACCATAATAACACTACTTTAGGAGCAATGGAAGTCAGACGGTGGCTTGCGTTTATTTCGCAAGAATAACCCGCTCTCTGTACATTATCCCGCTTATTACACGGCTACTTACTTAAGAAATCAATAATTTGACACAAAAATAGTCAGCTAGAGTCTGAGATCAGGACTGTGTCCATAGCAAGGATCTGTTATAAAGAAATAACAGACCGTAAAATGCTGTGATTGACCAATCAGAGTCGAGTATTCAACAAAGCTGTGTAATAATGAAAACATAGTTGATTATATTCCATTTCTGCTGATAGATCCCCCGAAATGCTACACACTTTAATATAAAAATATGTCAGCCACGTTAAGTATTCTCTCGTCTAGATTTTAAATAAAGAACCAGCTGATGAAAACATTTCTGGCATTGTAATAGCTGTGACAACATCGATTCTTACACGATTTCTGACAAATTTATGGCATTGAGTAATAGTAGTATTGTGAGTGGAGACTACTCTCCAAAGAAAGCTGTATCAGATTAAACTAAGAACACAGTCCACTTTGAGTACAAAGAACTGAATAAAACTCCTCCAATAACATGATGGTGCGGTCGCTATAAGCCTGAGATTAGAGGGCATATCTAGTTCCCAGCCAGGAAAATTAGATCAGTGACCTGCAGAGCGGATTCACAGTCCGCAGTCCAATAGCCACTTATGATGGCCTGTGATGTTTGGCCTGCCTTTTTTCCCAAAAAGTATTGTTTATCATGTCCTGAGCAGAGCGTTTCATCAGCAGCGTTTCTGTGCCTGTTTAAACATGTGCTCTCGTACCTCATGTTGGGAGAAGACCGGTGGGTTGTTGTTCTCATCCTGCACCGTCACAACCACGGTGCACGAACTGTTTAGACCTGCCAGGGACATGATCACAGCATCTGTTAGTGACTCAGGGTCAGCCCATCACACAAATAAATAAAACATGCCCAAGGAACAGCAAGTACCACGACTTGCTTCCATCACAACCTGATGCATGAGTCATCTCATGACAGACATCATCTGTCACCCCAGAGGCAATGAGCATACATGCATATCCCTGGATGTTATAGTGTCAACAAGGCTACTGACTCACACGACCACAAAGCTGCAGGGTGTGACATATCCGTACATTATGTTACTCTCTACAGTGTACTATAATTGGGTTTTTTCTCTCTCTCCTCTTAATTGTCACCTTTAACGTGATGTCATAACAACAGACTGTAGCTTGATTGCTTGATTGCTTGATTGACTCTTTCTTCATTATAACTGACATGTATTGGACAATGTGATTGGCCATGTAGAATATGTATATGCTTGTTTCTTATGTTTCAGTGTATTGTGTTGTATATAATATCAATTGCCTTGGAAAGCACTTTGTGCTTTGTGCTTGAAAAGTGCTATACAAATAAACTTATTATTATTATTATTATAGTCTACGCCATCACCAGTTAATAACAGGGATGGTGATTGGAAACCTGGCCGTGTAAAGACTTTTGTATTGTACTCTTATCATACCGGAATAATTCATTAATGTTGTTTTCTTCCACAAATTAGATTTTTTTTTTATTATTTGTGGCAGCCCCAAAAGTGAGCCAGGCAGCTATAGTTTCTGTCTATAATATGTGTCCATATTTGTCTACATCAGTGGTTCCCGTCCTATTTTCCTTGAAGCCCCCCCTACTTGTATCTAATAAAAGCTGAGACCCCAACGTCATCACCCTAAAAGAAAATTACAAATCCTCGAAAAAAATCATCAATTTGAATAAAGTGACTCCGTGTATTAAATGAGTTAGCCTTTTTTTTTTTTTATTAAATCAACTGTCTTTGATGAATAGAAATCGTCAGTTTCGTCATCATAAGTGATCACATATTGATGGATTCACAGATGAAGAATATTATCTTTTTTTGTAAAGACTTAATTCATTTACTATAATAGTGTTAGAGACAAAATCGGTTTTTTTTGTTATTGTGGTTAAGGGGGGTCCAGACCCCAGGTTGGGAACCACAGAGATAGATGATTATAGCAAAGATCAATTAGGTATCATAAATAGTAATGATAATGCAAGATTGCCATTTGCCTTATTAGCTTGTTATACTTTAGATGGTAGACTCATTTTAAAAATCTGTCATAGATCAAATTTGTGTGACGGTAAACTAGATACTAAACTAACAATAAAGGAAAATGACATTACTTGCTAATTTTCCAGAATATAAAGTACATATATACTATGATCTGCAATCTATTTATATTTTCTATATTTATTTTTATATGTTTATTAAGTAGTGTGTGTGTGTTTCTGAATAGTTTGTATTTTAAATCAAAAGTCCAATGATTTTCACTTCCTAGAAATCAATAAAAACAATACTTACAGTAATTTGATATTAATAAAAATGTCTATTATTCTATTCCTCCCAACATAATGTCCCACTGCAGCAAAAGGAAATACCAGTACATAAAATTAAAGCAGCAAGTCAGGTATATTGGTGTATTTATTATTGATCCAAAGTCACCTTTGGCATCCTCAGCAGTGATGGTGAGGGTGTATTGAGGCGCTGTGCCCTCCATACTGTCTGCTTGGACAGAGATGACCCCTGAGTCACGGTCCACTCTGAAGAGGGCGCGAGGACT
>CAKALG010044835.1:0-15069 GCA_916700815.1 Helicolenus hilgendorfi
GTGTGCTCCAGTAGAAGAACACAGATATTATTTAAGTATATAAGAGATTCAGTCAAGTTGGCTTTAAGTCGATATTTTAATAGAGAGGAATTCCTTTAAAGTAATTACGTGAAGTTGTTACAGTATACCTGTACTGTAGGTCTATTAAAACACTCCTTCATGTAACTTCTTCATCTTTGTCCAGAAACATCCCCAGAACCCCGTGAGGATCCTCCTCTAAAACCAAACAGCTCTCTTTTCCTCTACTTTTTTTCTAACCTCCTGTATATGAGGTTGTATTATTTTATTTAATGTGAGTGGAGAGGACTATTTATTGGATATGAAGTAGGACATTCAAGTTTTCCCACAGGGGGATGAAATATAATAAACCTTTAATAAACAATGGTGAGTTGCAGTGGGACGAAATGTTAAATGTTCAAATACCAGAACATATAAACTGATGAGGGGAGGTGATATAGCTCGGTTCATGGTCTTTATTAACTAACGCCATTTGTGTGTGCGTGTGTGTGTGTGTGTGTGTGTGTGGAGGCTGTTCTCTCAGACGGAGCTCTGACAGTTCACAAGTCAAATTGAGGCTAATTTAACCTCATTTGAACTCTAACGTTGCTGCTCTAATGTAAAAAAAACACTTAAGACTACATGTAGTTGGATAGTGGTACGTTTTTTTTTAATATATCTTTTTCTGTCTGTCTTCGGTGCTCAGAGTATTTTCATATGTAACTGTCCTCTGAAGATTAAACAGCAGGTTTTATGTCACTTAGTAAAATATTCCTTCTCGCTGTTGGCTTATCCAAACAGAGGAGTTCAGGTGAGGCAATAATAGTCTGTAAATTCATAAAGTTTATACTGGCCTCATGGTGTGATAGTACGCCATATTTGAATAAACTAAACGTTAGCATACTACGGCTACGTTGTCCGAGCAGGGAATGTAACCAAATGCCAATTTAAATCTCACTATCTCGTTTACACAACGATCTTTGTGTTCACTGACATTTTAAAATTGGTGGTGATCTAACAGATAAATGAATATAATGTATATTTTGCTAATTGTATTAGGACATAGTCTGTATTTCCAGGTAATAAGTCAGGTATTGTTCTGTATTGGAAGGATAAGTTTTGATCATACTGACAGTTCACTCACCAGTAGTGAGGAAACTCTCTCTCTCTCTCCCTCAAATGCATGTGCACATTCAGGCACACTATACAGTATCAAAGCACAAAGAGCACCAGATAGCCTGTAATATCAGAAATGATCAGTCATTGTACCACTGGAGAAGCTGAAGAAGAAGAAGAAGAAGAAGAAGAAGAAGAAGAGAGTCGAGGAAAGAGGAGATGAGAGAGTGGTCCCCCACAAGACTAGAGTTTAAAGAGGAAATGACAAGTAAACACACACACGCACACACGCACACACACACACACACACACACACACGAGGTCAGAGCATGCTGCCATTAGCCGCTTACTGTCAAGCACTTCAGATTTGCCTATAACCACACAGCCGGTGATGGATGTTAAATGCATATCAATACACGCTCTGCAAGTAAGTGCCAGAGAGTGTGATTGAAGGGCAGGGAAGGCCCTCACCAGGGATAAAGCATCACGTTAAATAAAGAAACCCTCAGTGCAGACTGTAGCAGCTCAGTGCCATTCACTTGAGAGTCTTGACTTTATAAACCATCTCTGAAGGTCATCAGAGTGAAATCCACCGCAACGCCACGTCAGCATTAATGGGAGCTGAGAGTACTTGATGCTACAGCGTATAAAACACCCTACTACACTTAAGTTGGCAGCAGAGCTGTGCAAAAATAGACAGAGGTATGACCAGATGGATGGATGATGAAATTATTATTAAGTCGCAGTAGCATTAAAATTGTAACATACATTATGCATTGTGTTTAGTGTTTAGCAAAATGAAAATTTACAATTTACTGGTGAACATAGTACAGCATTTATCAGTTAAAGAGACAGATATTTCCCTCAGGAGTTGGTGGAGACCAAAACAGAGCTAAAAGGAGAGTGCATAATCACCATGTGGCACAAACCACGACTCTTAATGAATGCTTGTGTTGCTCTTTGTCAGTTTGCTAACACGTTGAACATATAAACTTTATAAAGTAACATGTCTGGGTTGCGTTTACAGCATGTTTTGCCCAAGTTGTGTTTTCGACTATGTAAACCTCTAAAAAAACTTTGACATGACACAATATCTTGTTCTCCAATGTTACATAACTGTAAGAAGTTTTAGAACAAAATAAGAAGAACTGTACGTTCTATTAACATAGGCAGCTTTCTTTAACGCAAAAATGTTTTGGAAATGTTGGCTACGTAACCAAACACTTTGCAGAGTGCTCTGCATGCACCGTGGTTATATTACCAGAGCTTGATCAGAAATAATACGGCCGATAAATATCGGTAAACCTATATTTGATCTATCCCCACGTAATTCTAATTGTTTTAAATAAGTTTAAAGACACTTTCTGCGTAAATCTTTTAATATCTTTCCATCAAACAACATCTTTGCTAAGGTTTCAGACTACACAAAAAGTTTATTGGACTCCCTTTGACTCATTTTTTCCCTTACAGCTTATTTTCTGTCAGCAAGAGCAGAGCAATATTTGGACAGCCCCCGGCCTGTGCTGATTGGTTGATTCATGGCTTTCGTGAGCTGGTAATTGGATGATGACAGTGGGGTGGAATGCTAGCGAGCGATGATTGATGGCTGAAGCTGCCTCGACTTGCTGTAGCTAAGATGTATGTTGCGATATTGTTTTTTTTTTTGTGTACATGTGTGTGTGGAAATATCTCATGGGCATAGCAACCCAACCAGAGGGTGTTTCTGGCAAAATACTTGAGGGAATGAGGGATGTATGTGAGTGTTTTTCACCCCTGAGTGCATGAGTGTCTACAGTACATGCTTTTGTGCATCCATGGGTATGCATATCGACACCCGAGTGTGTGTGTGTGTGTGTGTATCTGCAGGAGGTAAACATGAAAAACATATCCACCCCCGGTTCTGCAGCTCCAGTTTTGATTGACAGGCCATGTCATCCGTATGCCAGACTCACACCTCCCCCGAACGGATTCTCTGCTCCCAGAGGAATGAAGGTATCAGGGAGACGCAGGGGAGCAGAAGAAACGCTTTTAAGACAATATCTTGAAGAAATTCAATACTACAGCTGAAAAATGGGAAAGAGTTGCACTCAGCAGGAGTACTCCTCTACAAGGCGAGGGTGTACCGGATGACAAGGACCTCCTCGGAGCCACAGAAGGAAAAAGAACACCAGCCATGAAAGGAGAGCAGTTTTGTCCAAATCTGCTTCTACAGACCTCTGACAACACACACACACAACGAGTGCATAGTCTCCATGAAGTTGATGTGTGTTGTGTGTGAGTGCAGGGTGTGTGAAACCATGTGTAGCAGCTGAGAGCAGAGTGATAAGCAAAGCCTGAGGTCATCCATCACACACAATGTCTATAACAGACAAGCACCCTGAGGAACAACAGAGAGCCATGACGGCGCCGAGGCTTTGACACAGCAGCCTGCGGACCAACAGATGTGTACTGTGGGTGATGTGACACATCTGCCCCCCAGCTGAGGGAAATAGCGAAGATTTGTTTCCCTTTTAAAAAAGCTCCATGAACTGAGTTAAAGCCGTTAAACTATGTATTATTTAAAATATTATATGGAAAAGTCTCAATCTCGATACCTTCAGCTTAGTCATGTGTTCCTCTGACCAGGGATCTCAGTGGTGTAGCATGAATCCTTCACATGTTACATGCCTTCATCGAAGCTCCATCGCGGCAGGTGAAAAGAATGTCTGTCAAATGATTGTCAAATGTTTTCCTCCTTTAGATCAATACTGGCATTATCTGCGACAAGGGCCTGAGTTAATAGAGGATTAGACATTTCAAACAGAAGACAATACAATCATTTACCTTCAATGCCACATTATTAAAAGTTAAAAATAATTAAAAAAAATAAAGTTATGACAGGGAACTTTCATTTTGTGTTGATTTCGGCGGTCTCTGTGTGTTTCCGAGCACCAGAGTCCCTTTAGAAAACCTCTCATTTCACTGTGGAGCTCCGACTGCAGGTCAAAGGCAGCAGCAAAGCCGGATCTGGGTCTGTCCAATGGGATGCCATCCCCAGTGTTAACCTTCAAACCCCGAGTAGCAAAGAGAGTGCAGGGGCAGAGGGGTTGTTTAGTTAGGTAACATGTTAGTCTAGTCTCCCTCACTCATTCGTCTTTTGTCTGACTGAGGTTTGTGCCAGTTAGAATCTATGGTCCCGACTGTTGTGGTTCTGTTGCTGGTGCACTTCTAAAACATATTTGCCAACCGTGAGAACTCAAGAAAAGGGAGGATTTCAAAACCAAAGCGGGGGTCTGGGGGTCTTGGGGTCTGGGGGTCCTCCCTTAGAAGAAACTGAGTTTCAGAGACTTTGTCTCCTGCATTCTGGTGACTTATAAAGAATGAAAATAACAAAGTAATAAGTACACTACAACAGCATTTTTAATATTAAACTTTTAATTTTACCTTTAATTCTCAGGAAAGAAAATGGAGTAACTCGCCCCTCTGGCGTAAACTTGGTGTGTGAATCTCCAGCATAAACTCATATTTATCAGTTTTTATTATTTTGTTTTGCCCCGCTTGAGTATTTCTTTCAGTTACCTCTCTCCATTTCTTTCTCCGTCTATCACTCACCTTTCAGACACAACGTGACAACGACACCACTGCGTTCCAAACCCCATTATTTCCAACGGCATAAGCCCAACTGCAGCTCAGACTTGAGCTCAAACTGCGCTGTGTCGCTCTCTTCTGGCCGGAAACTACATTTGGTGTAGCTCTATTGTCTCTCTCTATTGTGGAAACTATAGTGATTGTACTTGCTGTTCAGTGACAGAAACAGGTTAAGATAATGAAAATGAAAAAAAATGTGAAAATTTGCCATGAATTGGGAGAAATACGAGAAAATTGTGACCCTGGGAGGAAACCGGGAGAGGGCAATGAAAAACGGGAGTCTCCCGGGAAAATCGTGAGGGTTGGCAAATATGGCCTAAAAGGCAGATATATGAGGACCTCACGTAGTAATTGTTGAGTTTTTAATATTGACCATTGACTCCATCAACCCCCACAAATACATTATGGTCAGTTTGTGCAACAGATCACTGTGCACTTACAGTAAATACAGTATATCTTTCTTATTTTCCTGAAACAAACGAAGCTGAGAGCTGAAGTTGTTTTCCTTTTTAACGGCTCGCCAGCCAGTTAGCATGACAATATGCTGTCACTGTCACTGACATTTTGTAAAAACAAAGCGATAGTCATCAGGTAATCACATTCTCAAATGGATAATGGGCTGTTTTGGATACTAACTCTTCCCGTGTCTGAACACCTGCTCAGTTTCACCTTGATCGGTGTTCCTCTAATGGGCTCAGAAGACAAATGGAGTCCCCTTGTCCGCTGTATCGAGCTACAATGGCGGCACACCTGTGTGGGTTTCAATTTCCCCCAGTCTCTCTGCTCCAATAGCTCAGCGCGGGGACGGCAGAGACAAATAACATTGGGAAGCTGCCCAAGATGTGACACCGGCAAAATGATGACGGTGCTGACCAGAGCACGATAATTGGGTGCTGTTATCTGTGACTGGGTGGCTATTGACTACATTAGCAGATGGATTAGCAATGGGACTGCTGAAGTAATGAGACTTCATACGTCCCGACGTTTAGACTGACGCGTGTTGTCATGTTGAAGTCAGCACACAGGGACACACGTGCATATTCTTACTAACACACATCCAAAAAAACTTTTTTAGTTTCAGGCTTGCCTGTGTAGTCCACATTTACATATTTTTCCCCCTGTAACAAAAAAGTTCTCCCCAAAAGTCTTAAAATGTTCCATTCATTATCATATCATGAGGCAGCCAGGTGGCTCCGATAAACAATGCCCCGTGGGGTGGCTGTGGGGAGGTGTTCGGAGGTGTGTGATGGACAAGAAGGCAAGACATAATAAATGCCAGAGGGATTAGATTTCCCAGCCACCCCACAAGTCCTCAGGGACCCCCTAGGAAAAGCAGGAGGAAATTGCTCAGAAAAGGACGTATTAGCTGTAAGATTGAAGCTGCAGCTGCAACCCTGATCTGGATAATCGGGCAGGAATTTGAAGGATGGATTGAAGGAAATAAAACATTGCAAGTAAACAAGCATGTTACAACGTATTGGGTGGCTTGCAATACAGTTTGTTTTATGGTCCCCAAAGGATGAAGACTTTGATGATCTCCTGACTTCATCTAGCGCCACCAGCAGGTCAAGATTTTCACTTATCCGGTGAAATATCTTAACATCTACTGGATGAAACCATCTCTAAATATTTGACCCATTGAGTACCAACATGTCAGTTATTACTGGGTTTTGCCACTTTCTAATGGATGTAGATATTCACGTTGCATGTATTGTACAATTGTGAGATGCTTTGTTTTCTGCTGCGGCAGGAGGTGCAGCATGTGTCTCAGCTTGCTGGGAAAGCTGCCAAATAAGAACTTAGCAGGCTACAGCGCTGTTGTCAAGACAGCATACTAGTGAAGTCAAAGAGGAGAGTGGACCAGCCAACTACATCCTCAGTTGCTCTGTAGTGACTATTTGTTCTTCTTAGGGCTGCTACTGTAAAGTAATGACACATGCTTCTAATAATTATACAGTTCTTTACAGCTCACTAATTAGCGTTTCAGTAAAGTCCATTTGTTTCCTTCTCACATAACATAAACCAAATTGTTCCAATGTAAAGTAAAAGCCACACAACTGGCCCTGAACAAAAGGCTGGAGCACAACAACATGAGCACCGTCATGCTCACACACAAACCAGCGACACCTGAAGCTGATTCCATTGACCTCCTTAAGTAAACTCCTACCAGTCATCTGGAAAGGAGGATGCTCCACCTGGTGGTCGGAGGTGTGAATAACAACATACAAATGAAACTGGCTCCTACACTCACTTAACTCATCTTTTGAAGCCTGTAAATCTGTGTAATGTGAATTAATCACCGAAGGATTTCTGAAGACTGATTGTTTAGAAATATTATTTTGAAGAAGTATAAATTAAAAGGGACCGTATGTAAGTTTTTACATGTTTATGTTTTTTAATATTTTTTTTTGTCAACATGTGAACAGGTTGTAACGCCAATAAACGACCAGCCCCGACCACAACTCGGGCTCCAACACAAACTCCACAGAAGCACAAAAAAAACAAAGGAAACAGGAAACAGGAATGTGACTGACGTCGAAGGAAAAACTATAGGATCGGCCGGGCCAATGATTCATGGAGGCACCTTTGTTTGGTTTTGGGTATCAAAATGGACCCAGATCTGGCAAAACTCCTATAACATGAGGGTTCGTTGTGTGGTGGTGGATCACTCTTTAGAAGAATAAACATGCAGGATGGAGACAGATAACTTTTTAAGCAGCCATTTACTGTTTTTCCCACTTCATCTGTTTTACAAGAACAACAACAACAACACTTCCTTGTTCCTAACTCACATGTCGTAAAACTAACCAATCAGAGGCCAGAAGGACCTGGACTAAGGTAAATCTCAGGAAGATACTTACAGGCAGATTCAAGGTATTATTTTAACTATTTGAAAGATGCAGCCATAAATATTTGAACACACGGACGGGAGGAGCTACGGAAACCCAGGAGGTACGGAAGCCGCGAAGTGCACAAAAGGCGATTTCCAAAGGAAACATAACAGTAAATGAGAATAACTCATAGATATAAAATTCACAAATACTCAACAGAATTAAATGAAAAAATAAAATTCTCAAATATACAATTACAATTACGATTTATTAATAAAGTGCATTTTTTTGACTCCGTTACACCTGTCAATCACATTCAGTCTCGTGTGTGTTGCCTCACTGTTTTGACCTATCGCTTCTACGTAGCACGAGCAACAGGACGCTGACTGTCGTTGACTTAACGGCCACAGGTGTCACTGTTATTCTTACATCTTCATCCCTTTAATTGAAACGTTAACTGGTATTAAAATAAAGGTTATGTCAGGTTGAAAGAAAGCTGCCAGATGGCATATTTGATGGGTAAAATAGAATAAATTATGTCTAGTTTTCTTCTCCAATCAGTGCTACATTCCTCTACAGTCTTGGCTTCGATGTACCTTTTTTTTTATTCCATTTAAAGCACCGGATAGAAACACGAGCATTCATTTCATTTCATCAGTGTCCCAGCTTCCCCTGCCAAAACACCAGAGCCTCCACTGACCAGCAGCTGCTTGTTTTTGGCGCTGCCAGACTGGTCTGTGTTCATTTTGTCCCTCTCACTGTTCGCTGTCATTTTGACTGGTGAATGGAATAGAGACATTCCTTTTGGAAATTAGAGAAACAGGTTGTGCCTGATTAACACAGCTCAACAGGGGACGGTCTGTTTGCTCAAAAATAATCACGCTTTTCATAAAATGGGGTGTCACATGGATTCATCAGCAGAGAGATGACAGCTCAAGGGAGACTGACAGCCGTTAAGGAACCAGACAAGCCAATTATCATCAATCAGCAGTACTGTTTGCAGCCTTCAGTCAAAAAATACACATGGCTAAACAGGTTGAAAATGGGATCATTTACATAGAACTGAGTACCTGTTTAACATGTAATTAGTTATGACACCAAGCAGAATTCTCAAAGTTAGAAAACAACATAGCAATTTAGGATACTTTATGAGTTGTTTTTTTTACCATATTCATAATTTATTTTACATTGCCAAACTCAGCATCATACTCGTGGAATTTGGCAGCTTTGAACAGATGAAACAGGCTCATAACAACAAAAAGGAAAATCTGTCTGTCTGCAACTCTACAACAGAGTTGTTTCCCACAAACAACAAAAGGACAAAATAAAGATTCAACCTAAGAGAACACACAACCTTCAGAGGATACACATTTTGTAGTGACAATCACCACATCTGAATCCCCAAGTGTCTTTTAGTGCAGTTCATCTAATGGCCACTAGATGGTGTCTCCAAGAAAAACTCCAAATCTGAGAGAAATTCCAAATGTTTCTCTTTTTCCACAAGTTTAAAGTTTAAAGATCCTTCTTCCTGTCTTGGACAGGCGTGAAATATATGTTGTGTGTGCAGAGTAACAGCATAATAAAATGTAAGATGGACCCTCATATATCGACGTTCTTGTCTGGTAAGATGGACAATAATATGTTTTACAAAGAAAACAACAGAAGGTTCATTAACGTGCACTTACAATGGTTGAACAGACATACTGTAGGAAAGAAAAACAACCAACTACAACCTTGAAATATTACATTGTTTGATTGACATGTGATTTCTGGGTAGTGCACTGTAAGAAATCTCACACCATAAACTGCTTTGTTATATTACTCTTGCAACTGTTTCGTGCTTAATCAGCAATACTTTGCTCAAAAGCTCTCAAACTCATAAGTGGTCGGCTCACTTTTAATTTATATTTCTAATTACACCATCTCCATAATTAATCCCGTATGCAGTCTAATGAAGTTATGCAAATTAGAATAAATGATGGATAATTTGTGCAATGCTTTTGGATTCCAGTGTACTCAAATAGTAACAATTGATTCCATTTCGCAGACTATAATTTCCAGAAATTTACATTACACATCAACAGAACATGATATGAAGAATGTGGTGCAACAAGAAAACATAATCTGTAAGAAGAAATAAAGAGGCGACTCACGTTTGAATATTCCAGCTCAAAGGGGAGCGTCAGTCGTTGAAAAGGAGGATGAGCCAAATAAAGCCATCAGCTGTCGACTGGGCCCTTTGAAGTGGAGGAGGAGGAACACACATCTTCGGTTAATGATAACACATACACGCACAACCAATTTTCCCCGGGGATGCCATCTTTATTTTCTACATTCTTGTCGACTCGTGATTTGTGCATTGTTGATGCCAAATCAACAAGCTGAATAAATCTTTTACTTGCAAACCAGCTCGTATTCTGTTGTTTTCATGTTTCTATCACAGCCTTTCTCTTCCCCATGCACTTCCAACACGCTATATCGCTTTGTACAGTATGTTTCGTACATCTGCATCCATTATCAGTAGACAGTGCATTACTTATTGTAGGTTATAGTAATACTGGTGGAGGGCGGGGATCAGTGGGGGTGACCGTCCCTCTTGGTGTCCCCATATTTAGAAAAAAAGGCAGTAAAAGTGTCCTCTTGCATGTCCCTATGGTAGATAAAACATGATGAAGTACCCTCTCGGGTTAACCTGACCCACGAAATGGTTTGCCGTCATTGGAAAGTGTTTGTAAAACGGCAGGCACTTTAAAAAAAAAAAAAAATGCTTGGTAGGTGATTGGATGAACCATCTGTCAATCAAACTCTTGACGAAGCCGGTCGGGAGAAGAGCAAAAACATCGCCTTCAGTGCCGTTCTTTGCTCTTCTTTTAATGAAGAAGTACTCTGCAGTTCTGATAGAACTGATGCTATTACAGCATCTACACTAACCTCTTCAGGAGCCGCTATGTCGCTCCCTGTCGACTCACACCAATGGCGTAAATATTGACAGTGCAACTGGTGCATCTGCACAGGGGCCCATGTAGGAAAGCAATTTTCTTTACTGTCGTAGTACATTGACCGTTTGACGTAGTCTTATTGAACGGTGTTGTTAAGCGCATGGCCAGTAGGATGAACTTCTAATGGGTGAGTACAGGTTTCTATTTGTTTTTATGGAGTGGGATCAGGGATTTAAATCTATAGCAATGTAATTATTACCTAGGTTGGAATATGCACATCTACTGTAATCTGTCTATGTGATAACATTTGGCCGTTGAGTCCAGGGCAGGTTGTTAAATTAGTGCTGATGAATTTGGTGCTGTCCGTGGTGCTGATCAAAGGCTGGTTTGAAGGGTGGGAGTTGCATGTTGATCCTCTCCCAGCTCCCAGCAGTTGTCTGGAGTGGTTGTGTGTCTGCGCACTAGTGTGCATTTGCGTTTAGAGCCAGGGCCCAAGACAAACAATTTGCACTGGGGCTGATTCACAATTATGTTGTTGCTGCTGCCTCACGCTATGATCTTACACACCCAAGCCACGCCCGTAGCTGCTAGTAGCTTCTCGAAGGATGCTGATTGGTCCGTGATCCGGCTTGCTGGACACACAAGATGGATTTTGGTGTGTTATGTGACAACGCGAGAATCCAGCTGCCGTACAAAGTACCTGCACATGATAAAATGCCTTCCAGGGTGCCTGTCCTGTGGAGAAAATGTGTTGAAGTGTCCTTAAATGAGTGATAAAGTGCCCTCTATGGTGGACTACCAGTAGAGAAATCGTGGCAAAGCGCTCTCTAGGAAAACATGATGTAGTGCCATATAGGCTGCTCTATATGCTAGAAAAAAATCTGCACATTTGTGCCACCACTGCATGCAGCTGGCGCCCTTTTTATTATTTTCACTTCTGCCCCTCAGACTGCCTGAGTCCTCCACTAGAACAATTATCACCCATAATACGCTAAACCAAATTTGGTTAGATGTTGTTTTTCTTGGTAAAATTGGATAATCAACGCAGATTTGGCTGTTTATTCCCTAAAAATTGTATTAGTTGAAAATAATTGAAGCAATAAAACTTGGTATCATTATTCCCTTAACATGCTGCTTCATTGTTGGGCTGCAATTTTGAGAGTATTATGCAAAGAAATTTTGATGTAATCGTAAGTAATGTGTGATAGATGTGCTGCGTGGCTGTAGCACCAGGTGCTTTGTAACTGTCATTCTATCAGGAATGAATTAAATTGCCTTCATATGCCAGATTGATGATTTCTTTTATTGAGTATAAATGAAAACAATGGGGATAATGTATTGGTCCCTCAGCTATTAAAGATGAAGGACTTCTATCAATTTATGATTATGATTGCTGTCCACCATCTTGATATTTTGGTAATCAAATGTCCACAAAGCATCTGGGTACGGCTCGGTGTGATATTGACATTGTTTTTAATGCCATCGCACACCCGCCTAACGCATTCTAGTGTCGAATCCACTTCCATCCCCCCTTCCGTGATCTGAATAGGACCAAGCAGATCTAGGAAATTAATGAACGAGGGAGACATTTCTTGTAAATGCAGTCTGTGTGCAGCCAGGACAAACTGTGTGTGTGAGCCTCCTGCTTTATCTGTGTACTTGCAGCAAAGTCACAGAGCTGTTGAAGCTGCCTTATTGACTCCATAACAGATATTCACAGTTAGTGAGAGAAATGCCACCAAATATCATTAAATAATGCACTCCACTTAACTGAGTACAAATTAAAATGTTGGTCATATGTTCACCCATGCTGCAGTTTAGTTGGTGATAACTGTCTCAGGATGGAGGAGGGAAACATTACATTTTATTGCCCACTAACACAGAAATGTCTAGTGGTAATGGGTTTTATATAACTGCCCAGAAGACGGGAGCAAATTCAAATTTTTTAAAATTCTTCATGCAGTCTGTAGTGTATTAACAAATGCTTAAATACTTCCAAAATTCAATTCTGCGCAGGCCTGGCTCATCTCTAACGAGCCATATTCTCAGTCGAGTCATCGCAGTGGCTGGAAAATGTGGTTACGAATCAAAGGATCAATCCATTCGGGCTTAATGACGGTGCTAAATGTCTGATTTTACATAGAATTGCTTGCGTTCTCCCAAAAAATCATGATGTATTAGCATATTTTGGTATAAATATCAGCCTATTAATAATACTGTTAATAAGAAATTGAAAGTATCTTATGTGCTTTCAATCAATCTCCTCGGTGTGTGAATAAATCACCACGTAGATGAAGTTGCACTATCCAAATTTGCGCGACCATCGGGGCAGACAGACAGCCTGTTTGCTTTTCGTGGTTATAAATAGAAATTTTGGCCTTTCCATCTGTCCATGCATTATCTGTAACTGCTTATCCTATTCAGGGTCATTGGGGGTTGGAGCAGATCCCAACTGACATTGGGCGAAGGCGGGGTACACCAAAAGTAGGACTAGCAAAGGGCTTCTGTATATATATATATTTATATTTGGCCGAAGGTTCTATTTACAACCACGAAAAGCAAGCAGGCAGTCTGTCTAATGCTCCGTTTCAGCACCACGGACAGCGCCACACACACCTAAATAGACTCTTAGGCCAAGTCAAGAAGACAAATTGTTTAAATGTTTAATTTGGTATTTCAGCTCTTTTGTCTGGTGTGGAAAAAAGGAAACCAATGGCAATTGGATTGGTTGAAAGTGACAATATGGATCAATGAGCAAAAACAAAACAAAACATGATTTGATAAAAGACCAGACTTGACCAAACCATGTAGATTCTTACACGCCTCTACTCCACTGGAATGATGGTGTTGCTTTCTGTCTGCTGGATGTGTAAACAAGCAACTGTATGTAAACTTAAAGTTAACCTTAACTTTGATTTACAAGACAACAAATATGTCAAGACTGTAAGCCTGTTAGGTTGTTTAGGTTGTTGGTTTTTCTGCCATCGTGTCTGAGAATTGATTAATGCAGCTTTAAAGCCTGAGAGGCTCTAGTGTGAGGCCTCAGTGTGCCTCAAATTAACTACCAAGTGTTGTTTGACCTTATATATACGCTGTTCCAAGTGACCACACTCAAAGTGAAATTAATTGTATAATTGCTACACAAACAGTGCACACCTTCAGGCTGTCTCTACTCTGAGGCATTCATAGTGTGGCGCTCAGTTGTACCAATGGGAGGTGAGTGGTGTAGTTGTGTGAAGAATGAAAAAGAAAAGTAAATTTACAAAAATTGTCCCATGCAGCCACCCCGCCCCACCCCCCCGATTCTGCTATTTTAAACACAGTTTCAGACGCTGTCAGACAATCCGACGAGCACTTTGTTTTTCATGTACTAAGGCCTTAATGCCTTTGCCCTCACCTACCAGGCACCTGAAAGACTGAATAGAAGTTACACGGTGTCTACACAGGAGGCGTGGTGTGAGCAGCATGTTAGCAGAGAAAGCAGCAGCAGCTTCAGTCCTCTGTCTGTGTCTACACGGGATGCGTTCAGGCACAGTATTGAGTGTAGGTCACCCACGTTTTGGCAACACTCAGAGCCTAATAGTGCGTTAAATGGAAGAAAACAGACTAAGTGTAAAAATATGCCTCGCGTTGTGAAACACAAGCTGTTTTGTGGCCTTTGTAGACAGATTGATTCGAACAAGAGAGCACCCGTTCTGTGGGACGGACGACTGAAAAAACGTGTCTGAAACCTTTGTAGACGTGCCTGAAGCATAGAAACCCTGGCATCCAAGTGCAGGGTCATCTTAGCATCACAGAGCTCAATCAGGTGCATCTAGATCACTGTTAAATCTGATGTTGCCTTGTAGTTCTGGGGGTGGAGTGTAAAACACTATAGTTTTCAATAAAACACTATACAATGGGATGACAGTGTAACAAAGGGATGTAGAATAGTATTAAGTTACTTCTTAAAGTGTCGGTGCGGCGTCAGCAGTGATGCGGGCGCTGTACCGGACCGTTGTGGTGAAGAGGGAGCTGAGCCGGAAAGGCAAAGCTCTCGATTTACCGGTCCGTATACTTTCCAACCCTTACCTATCGTCATGAACTTTGGGTAGTGACCGAAAGAATGAGAACGCGGATACAAGCGGCAAGTGAAATGAGTTTCCCCCGTAGGGTGTCTGGGCTCAGCCTTAGAGAGAGGGTGAGGAGCTCAGACATCCAGAGGGAGGTCAGAGTAGAGACGCTGCTCCTTCATGTCGAAAAAGGGCCAGCTGAGGTGGTTCAACATCTGATCAGGATGCCTCCTGGACGCCTCCCTTTGGAGGTTTTACAGGCAAGGCCAACTGGTAAGAGGACCCGGGGTAGACCTAGAACACACTGGAGAGGTTATATATCTTGTCTGGCCTGGGAACGCCTCTGGGTGCCCCAGGAAGAGCTGGAAATCGTTGCTGGGGAGAGGGACGTCTGGAATTCCCTGCTAAGCCTGCTGCCAAATGGATGGATGGATGGACTGTGAGGAACTATGAATCAATCAGACAAAGTCATGCAGGTTCACCAGAATCTCCTTCAGCTGAGACTCC
>CAKALG010044839.1:0-11798 GCA_916700815.1 Helicolenus hilgendorfi
TGCTGGCGGGGCAGGAATGTGCAGGGTTGAGGTGGATGCGGGTGGAAATGTGCAGCGTGCTCAGAACACGACCCCCGGTAACATTTAAAGGTGCCGGCGTCAGCAGGAAAGGAAAAATCAGGGGAATGTGCTGCTTTAATCAAACCTGCATCTCTGTTTCTCTGTTTTTCTGTGTGTGCATTCTTGTGTGTGAGTGTGTGTGTGTGTGTATGTGTGTGTGCATTAGTGTAGAGAGGAGGGCCTCTTGTTATATAAATGAGGTAACACTGTCCCCACCCCTCTCATGTTTCCAATCTGTGTGTTCAGTTTAGCTTTTTCATTTGAAATTCCTTTAAATTTGTCCCCACTACATTGTAGCAGTGGTAGATAATGACCTGTATGTTTAAAAGAAATCCACTCTGACAAGCCAAGATATTATTTTATTCTTTTCCAACTAATCCACTAGTCCAGGGAAAATTGACTTTGAGGTGATACTTGCTTTTTCTTGTTGAGGACCTCCTTGCAACTTAAATTAATGAAGGTAGTATAAAAGACCTGTGGCAAATATATCTAGAAAGTGTCACATTTTTATAATAGTGGCCACCTCTGCTGCCTGCAGAGGTGGTTACTAGGGGTGGAAAAAAAATGGATTCACTTATGTATCGCAGGATTTTTTATGATTTTGAAATTGATTTTTTTTTAATGCCAGAATCGATATATTTCCTTCATTTGAGTCTCTGCAGAGGTAGAAGGAAGTTACTGCTTTTATTGTTGTAGTCTGAGTAACTGTTCCGTATCCGTCAACCAAAACAAAACGCAGCGAGCCGAAACAAAAAAAAATTGAAAACGGCGGAGGGTCTGCATGGATACGACCTGCAACCGCATATTTTAAATTCTTTGATTTTTGGGTTGCTGGAAAAAAAATCATAAATAATTCCTGACAGTGACAGATATACTTGACTTCAGGACATCTCTGACCACATACATGCTGGAAATCAAACATTTTTACTGTATTGATTTAGATATTTTCCAAAGTAAAAGTCCCTAGAAGTGTATGATTCAACCTTTCCCCATGGTCTAATGTCTAAAAAAGTGAACGAAAATCACAACAAATCACAATATTGAATCGCATTACTTAAAAATCTCAATATATATATTGAATCCGACCCAGGATTCTTGTTGTGCAGCACAACTTGAACACTGTGAATGAATAATTGTATATGTAAAAGTTGGAATTTACATGAAACTGCTGGACAGCACGATAGGAAACCGATCATAATCTGATAGTTTATGTAGTGCCACATAAACATCTAGATAGCATCACAAAATAATATGCATCAATTGAATTCAAATTGAATGTATTTGCTGTTTTTTATGTTCATGAATTTACAGAGGAGCAGCAAGTTGTTACTTGCCGTGTTTGCTGAAAGCAGGAAACCCTTAAAATGTGGGCTTTCTCCACCGCTGCTAGCCAGCCACCACAGTGACATTTGTGCTACATGTAAATTGAAAACATCAAGAGCAGTCAAAGTGTGCCTGAGAAAGAGCCTGGGTGTGTGTTCACTGTGGTTAATGCGGCGCTCACAGCAGTTATGATCATAATGCTGTTGACGTAAATCGGACAAAGGTGTTCACACGAAGGTTTCCACAGCTAGACTCTTTTCTTTCTCTGGAATATTTAGGACAGTAACTGAGAACATTAGGGGAAATATCACATTCCTAGGTGTTTTTATAAGCACACAACGGTTAGTTTATTACTCTGTTTTGGATATTTTCAAAAGAAATCTCTAGTTTTCCACAGTCTTTACCGTCATTATTTATGTGAGCTGAATGTTGTCTTGTAGACTGACAACCACAAAACTGTAAATTCTGTCATGTAAACCATCCAATGAAATATCCTCAGCTATTTGAGCTTTTGGAGTTGCCAGGGGCTAACGTTTTTGTGGAAGTCCCATTGATTAGAGGAATGTGCTCCTCGCCGGAGGCTGTTTCAACAGAAGAGGTTATATAGAGAGGGAGTGGAGTTGTCTCTCTCCAAACTTGTCCACCTGTAGCCATTTCTAGTAAATCACAGTAATAGTTGGAAAAGCCTGACGTAGCTCTTGCCACTTTTTAGAGTATCCAGAACAGTGTTTTACTTTCACTTGTTTCTTCCAACATGGAGAAAAATAATAATTAAAGAACATTACGCTCAATGACTGTGTAGAAAGAATGAATGTTACCGATACTTTAGTACCAAATCAATGCCAAAAATCGGAAAACATGACGGTATTCGTTTTTCTACAGTACCGCAGGTACCGCCAGGGCTTGAGACTAAGACTAAGATGTGTTTGGGACAGGACGAGAGCTAGTTAACGTGAGGGAAGGTGCCATTGATTTACATTATGATGCGTTCAGGCTCTATTCAGTGAGTATTGGGCGAAGGTAAATTCTAACGTTATCATGATGTATTTAAATGTAATCTTGTCAAATTAAACTTTAATAAATGTTGAAGTACATGGGATTTATTGTTTTACTTTTGTTTTTTACCGTGGTATCATATTACTATCGAGAATCGTGGAATTTCACTGGTATTGGTGTCGACTACTAAATTTCTGGTATCACGAGTTCCCTAATAGCGACCATTGTTTTGCTCTTTGACTCAATGGAAAGAATGAATGTTATGAAGCCATTTGATGGCAGAAGAAATATCCATGAACATTAATTTGTCTCCTCGACTTCAGGAAATGCATGTTAGCAAGGTCAAGAGGGGAGAGAAAGAGAGAGAGCGGGGAACAACTCAGGAAAACAACTGAGGAGGGAAACAAGGTGATAAGAGAAAACTAGCTAACAAGCAGGTGTACAAGAGAAAAAGATGCACGAAGACGTATAGAAGATGAGATTAGAGTGGAGAGAAGAAGAACATAGATGCTAATGAAGGCAAGGAGAGAGGAGAGGAGAGGTGGATATTATGATGGTAGAACATGTGAGATCCATCTAGAGGAGATGAGTGCAGTAGTGACATTGACCAGAATGAGCTGAAAACGCCCGCCAGTCTCCATTATCGCTATCTTTGATTCAGAGTAGGAATCTCTGCGACAGGTGTTTTTATGAATGGCTCTGTGTGTGTGTGTGTGTGTGTATGTGTATTAGTAAACGGCTTCTCTCTGCCACTGATGACTATAATTTGCATAATGGCCTCACAGACCGTACTGACAGTTAAAGACAGGAGGAGAGGAGAGGAGAAAAACAAGGAAAAGCTGTTATCAGGAGAAGTGTAGTAGGGCTTCTCTCATGTTGTGGTCCAGTCAGAATTAGATCTGATACCTGTTTTTTAAATCCTAGAGTTTCAGTATATTAGGACGCACTAGAAGGGTTGGGTCAGAAATGTGTCTATTAAGGCAGCTTATCTTTTACAACTCTTGTTGTGTCGAGCTTTTTCACAAGAAGAGACATGTTGTTGTCTTGTCAAACAGGTGTAATTAATAACATGATTAATCGCTGCATTGCTCTGCTGCTGGGCCAGATCCTTTCTTCATGTTATTAGCTCCACCTCAGGCTGGGGCAATATGATGATATACAGTATATCGTAAAAAGAAATTCTATATGGTTTCTATCGCGAGAATATTTCTTTCTTTTTTTTCTCTATAATTTCACTTAAAACTGTTATGTTAAATTTGCACTCAAGTTCAAATAAGAAAATACTCATTTGTCAAGCATTTAATTCACACATTGAGTGTATAAAAATAAGCTTTACCATGTGGTTCATTTCATACAGACTATTTATTTGTGATAGAAGATTTGGGCCATATCGCCCAGCCCTGGTTCTACCTGTGCTTTTTCTGCTATGACAAGTTAAAGAGTCTGATATAAAGAAAAAAAGAGTACTCTAATGATAACAGAGTTATCAGCATGGGTGAAAAGAAACATGCAGTTCATTTTGTCACTACTATATTTGCCCTAAAATACCCTGAACTTCATGTTTCCATATGTGAAATAAGGTACATTTTTCTTCAACATGACAGAAGAAGTTATTTGAACTGAAATAACGTCCCACCTCTGAATCCTTTAACCTGTTAGCTTACTGATTGACTCACCTAGTTTGACCCTTGTGGCGTTCAGTTGGATAATGTTTACTGTAGGTCTTCTTGTAGTGGCGTGGGCCCTCTGTGAATACCACAGGAGGAAACCTAGTGGAAGTGATAGAAGAGTTTTCTGAACTGCAGCTCTTAAGATTTAATGAAATGATGAAGCTTATTAACCAGTTTCCATCCTCGCCAGAAAATAAGCAGTCACACTATTAAAAGATTTAATTTCAGTTTTTACGATACAGTAAGTGATTGAGAGGGGGCTCGGTTGGGAAAAGCTGCTAAACATGATCATTTTAATGGAAAAACCACCCTTGTTAGCAAATGTTAATGGAATAGTCTCAGTATAATACATTTATCTTTCACTGAGGTCTTGTACAAACTGCTCACTGTCCAGAAAATAAAGTCATACAGACTTGTCTTTGTTTTCATAATCCATTTTCAGATATATACTTACATAACAAAACAATACTCTTGTATCAAATAAGACATGCTGCCTCGTTTGTAGATGAGACTGAGAACTCTAATGTGGGTTGTTGTTTAAAGTCTGTGACTCTTTTGTGTGTCTCAGGCTGTTAATCAGCGTCATCCAGTGAAAGAACAGTGAAAGTTACTGCTTTCCTGTTAACCGTTGTAGCACGTTTTTATTACGTTGCAATAAATATACGTACAAGGCTTTAAGCAGCTGAGAAGAACTGAATTGAACTCTAGTTTTTGTAATCAGTGCAGTCGGGTAGGGCTGACTCAGGCTTTTCATTCATGCACTTTATTCCATGAGGGTTCAGTGAAGTTCAAGCAGAGGTCTGCAGACGTTAGCAACTTTTCCAGACTGAAGATGAGAAACCCGACATGACATTCTCCTCTCATGTTAATCACTACAATTGACTTATTTACGCTAACTCTTTTAAAAACTTGAAACACACTTTCTAAAACTGAAACTGAGGCCATGTGCTATAATTCAAACTTGAACCAAGAAGTAGCTCTAATGGACGATTACAATGCAAGTTTTGAGCAATAACTGGACTGCAATGTCAGTTGTTTTTGGTAGGGGTGGGCGATATGGCCAAAATCTTCTATCACGGTTAATGTAATTTTATATCCCTGTAACGATTTATATCACCGTACAGTAATTGTTCTGCAAATTAAATTAAGAAATGGTTTAAAATAACCATACCGTTCTTCATCACATTGATTATTTTCTTCATTTATGTGCATACAAATAAAAACCCTTGAGTTAAAAACAAATGACTCAAAACACTTAAACCAAAATTCTTTCAAATTTGAATTTTAGAGGATACCAAAAGAGAAAAAGACTTGACTTTTCCTAGAGGATTTGCTCATCTTTCAATTCAAAAAGCTGACAAAACACTGTTGGAATAAACTACACACGTCTGGTAATATTTGCTGCCTTTAAATGGAGTCGTGTTTACCGTGTTTACCGTGTTTACCGTGTTTACCGTGTTTACCGTGTTTACCGTCTATATGAACGCCACCCTCTTGTTGTATTCACGACCTGAGTGGAAAGTTGCTGTTGCTTTGCAGCAATGTTCTTAACGACTGAACCACTTGAACGCCAAGCATATGATGTACACAACTTCCCATGTTGTAAATATGAGCTCACAAGTTTCATTTAAAGGCACCAACTGTAACCAGAGTTGTTCCTCATCTTGAGTTGGTTGCAATGCCTCCTCCTGCTCTACTTTACTCTCCTCCTCCACATCTGCCCAAATCACGTGACCTTGCGAGGTAGCTGAATTTGCGAGATCATTGCTACCGCGGTGGAAACAGTATTGCCAATATCTCAACCGGTGGACACATTTCCACCGCCGCACGATTTACCGCCCTATCGCTCATACGCTTTTGGTTTCACAGTGGTGTAAGTGTGACATATAAAGGTTGGCCTGCTGCAAAAGCATCTTAACACCCAACCAACCCTTTTTATTGTATCTGACTGCTGGTGTTGTCGTTTTTTATGCATGTGCTGGTTTGGCAGTAGGCCAAGACAAACATTTCAACTACACCATCAACATAAAATCTGAATTTTCTTAATAAATGAATTCAGAGAAAAATCAACCCTTCTTTTCTCAGAGCCTTTAGCAATCCGATTACAAGCTGCACTGTATGACTTCACCATCAGCTAGGGCCACATATGGCTATCCCTAAAGGAGGTCAGAGGTCATTCGCTGCCCACATTCCTTAAGCTGCAACTTCCCTGGTACCCCTCCTCCCCTACACACACACACACATTTTAAATGCTTTGTTTGAATCTGTCAGTTACACACACACACACACAGAGACATGAAACAGCACTCTGTCTGCTGCTGTTGTTGCCCTACATAAAATAAGTAGTATTAAAGGGATCATGGGGGGTGACTGGGTGTGGGAGGGGGAGGAAAAAAGGGTGCGACACCAAACATTGGGAGGGAACAGGGTGGCGAAAACTGGGCAAAGTTCAATGAGGGCGGGCGTAGGGGTATAAAGAAGGACATTATATCTCAGAACATATACAACAAGGGTAAGTCTCTGCCAAACAAAATAATCAAATCACAGAATTCAATAAACATTTATCATACCCGATCCTGTCTCTCAATCTCCCGGTGAGCTAAATGCCATCTCGTCACTACTATCATCTTCATATTGCAATCCCACCCCCCCTTTTTTTTTGTAATATTGTTATCTTTATGACTGAGATTATGATTATTATTAGTATCAGTATCAGCCAAATTACCCAAATATTTACCTCAAAATTAATTGAAAATTACATTATTTAATAATTATATGCTAAAATAGCACATAATCATTAAAATACGGCCCTTAGGCTTGAGAAGCGGCTGTGCGCTGCTACATTATAAACATTATTTAATGATTATATTCTGCTATTTCCCAATAGCTGGTAATTTATTTTAATACATTTCCAGGAAAAGAATACAAAATTAATTGATATGCTTTATTTCCATGTCTACTGATATATAAATGATAATTAGCAAGTAACTTATTTGAAATTTCTTTAAAAAAACTCCCAGAATCATGACATTAGCTACCAGGTCACATTTGACAATAAAACACACAATGGTGAGATTTGTGCCTGATCAGAAGCTACTTCTATAATTTTGGGGTTTCCACCTCCGATGAAGAGCAGTGCACAGCTGCTTTTCGAGCCTAAGGGCCCTATTTTAACAATTATGTGCTATTTTAGCATGTAATTATTAAATAATGTTTAGAATAAAGTAATTTTTTGATAAATTTTGAGGTAAATATTGGGGTAATTTGGCAGTAATTCCAAAGAAATTTGAAATAGGTTTCTTGCTTATTATCACCTAATTACCATGAAATTTGAGGACCTGTAAAATAAAGTGAAAAAAAAATAAAATAAAGAAGGACAGGTAGAAAGAGGACGTGTGGGCGCAAAGGAAAGAGTCCTTTTTTTCTTCAAGGCTAAGAGCAGATCTTGGCCTTCCTAGCTTAATACCCAGCATACCTCTTTGTTTTTGCTGCATGTTTCATTTATATGTCCTTATTTAAACGTCATACGCAGAGGGAGAGAGAGAGAGAGATCTATGAGCGCTTTAAAGTAGTTTTTCTCAATCATTTATTATGAAAACTCACAGCAGTCACAAGCTGTCTGCACACACACTCACACACACACACACACTGGCACACATCTGTAATTGACCACCTGTTTGTCTGTGGCCTAGTTTCCGCTTTATGAAACGCTGTGGAGCGGTGATGTATAATTCCTCTGGGATTCCCAACTGTGAGCCTCTTATTTCAATTGTTTTAAAGCAACACAAAGGAGCAGAAAATAACACACAAAGCATTTCTTTTTGAGTTTCTTTTGAAGGATTTGGGGGGTATAAATAGAAATGTATGGGGCAAATGAAGTTCATTAGTCGTCCCGTGTTCGAACTGGGAAAGGACGTTGCCAGTTGTGCAGCTTTTCCTTTGAAGACTTTTATTGTGATGTGTATAAATAAGAAATATCCGGGGAGAATCGTAGTTCAGTAGGTAACGTTCGGAAAACTTTTATTGTTGTGCTTCTGTGTTTGTGTGCAAGTATGTATCAGGATTTTGATGTTGGATAACATGCGTGTCTCAGTTATTAATGTGTTGCATTCGTATATATGTGTGTACATGAAGGGCGTGTATTCCTCTGTGTACAGACGGGAAGGCTCCAGGACCGTCTGTGTTTGCAATAAGCTGAGAGAGCCAGAGGAGCCCACCACTGAGGGAAGCTTTAGGGGTCAACACACACACACACACACACACACACACACACACACACACACACACACACACACACACACACACACACACACACACACACACACACACACACACACTCACTCCTGCCTGTTTGTAAGCTCTGCTGACTACAGGAAGCAATAATGGTAGCGTGCTTCCGGAGTTCCGGAGGCTTCTCTCAGGGGAGCGTGGCTGCTGCCCTGTCCAGCTCAGCAGAGCAAAACTGAAAAGAAACACAGCAGAGCAGAAAATCATAGAATAGAATCGAGTAGAATAGACGACGATGCAATAGAACAGGATACAGTAGAGCAAGACGGAACCGAAATGAATAGAATGAAAACAGCAAAACAGAAAATATAAATGAGAAAACAATGACATTAGGAAGTAGAAGAGCAGAGCATACATACAGTTCTTTAAAGCAGACTATATAGCTATGCAAAACGTAATACAGTGGAAACCGCTTATAGTGATCACGGTTACAGTGATCAACCGCTTATATGGATCAAAAATTAAAAACGCGTGAATCCGCTGAATACATTTCCGAAGATTGCTCCTAAAACCTGAATAATATCAGCATATCCCACATGTCTTAATGGGGCAAATGCTCCATTCATAATAAGGCCTAATTCAGAATATCCAATTGTCTTCAGCGGGATGGCAGAGAAATGTTAACACAGGAAGGGCGCGGGGAGGCGAGGCGGCCTGTGGAGAGAGTCTGTGTGTCAGACCTCATCATCTATGTATCCTGTAGCTGCTCCACAGTGTAAGCCAGCGATAGGAGAGCGTCCCTTCCTTCCCTCCTTTCCTTCCTTCTGCATGACTTGATCTCTGCGCTCCTCTCTGCTCATCTCGCTGGTCCATTCGCTCCGTTTTCGAGCCGACAGTCCTGCGGCCGGCGTCAATGTGCAAGCGTTAGTTCATATGCGCCTTGATTGTGCGTGCATGTGGTTGTTCTGTTGGCTGTCAGAAAAATGTACCTCACCACCAGGATGACCTACAGCGTCATCACACCTGGTTGGATATCACCTGCTGGCTGTCAACCACTGGATCCTACACTTCCTGTAATGCAGCTAGTTAGCACCTCCCTGCTGGATAAATGCCCACGTTTTCCAACTCCACACCCCCAGTTTGTTACCAGGGTTTCTTCCAGGAAGTTGTTAGTGGAGGTGGTTTGCACCGTCACCTGCTGAGCTGAACCAGACGGATATGAATGCGTCTTGGATTGTGATCAGTTTACATACTGAATGACATCACGCATTATCCATGCTGTGTGATGGGTAACGCCTCTGCTCTCTTTCCTGTGTAGGCTAATGCTGTATTTCATAACAGCGTAGGAATTTCTTCTGACGTTAGTGGGGGAGGTCTTTATTTCAGGAGAGGTGTGCCACTGCTATAGAGAAATGCTGCAAATTTTCCAGTAAAATGTGTAGTCTCCAAGCCCAAACTGAGATAACCCTGGTAGAAACACCACCTCCTAGTTGATTAGTCAACTAATTGGTCGTTTTGGTCTTAGTCCACTAAGATTTTTTTAGCCAATTAGTCATTTTTTATGCTGAGTGACTTATTTCCAAGAAACTTATGAGCACATCTCTGGTAAACACAAGATTTAAAGTGGTGCTTTTGTGTGATTCTTTGTGGAGAAACTCAGTTTTGAGTTATGAGTATTAAGCTGGGCATACACTGTACGATTTTAGAAATGTTGTGTACTTCCTACTCCTTCTGTACGAGTAGATCGTTCTCGATGTGAAGCCGAAGTTCACAATTTTTCTTTCAAAAAGTGCGCAAGGAACGCCATTCACTGTTTGTGGGCAACAACAACAACAGTTGCAGCTGTTATCTCATTGGTTGCGCTTTGAAAGGTCAGCAGCAGCCGAGGTCAAAGTTGAAATAAAATGAACTTTGAGCTCAGCGCTCCGTGGCAATTTCGAGCGGTGTACCACGCCAAAGGTAGCGTTTCCGCCTAATCAGAACCAGAAGAAAACAATGGCACAGCTTAAGAAGTATTGCCCTGAGTCATGAAACTTATATTAATGTGTAAAACTGGTTTTGAGTGCTTCTTTAAAAATATATTGATAACATCATCATGTACCCCCATATTTAAGAGTTATCACTATTCTTATAACATCATCATCATGAATGTCCCATGTTTCCCTCACATCATATGACCCTGCTCCAGAAATGTAGGACTGTTTCTGCACTTTCTGTGCTTTAGATTCCCCTGTTGACTGAGAATAACGTGTTTAAGATGCAATCACTCAACATATGCAATAAATTATGCACTGTACATATTATAAAACCACCTGTTAAAGATGCAAGTGGAGCTTGAGTGTCTGGAGGTGACGAGGCGGGATGCTGCTGCTGTTAGTGGTGGTCTCCTCAACTATACATTAGTATGTGCGTGTGTACGTACACACACCATCTGCCAGTGGTCATGGGGGGTTGTGCTGATGTGTAGTGACAAGCAGCTCAGACGCGCAGAGGGCCCTCCATATATACTATATACACACACAAATACGCTCACACAGAGCCATCGTTGCAAATACTGCAGCTCTTGATGACGGGGCCATGACCCTTGTGGGGTTATTATGTCTCCTGTCAAGACAGATCACCAAAGAATAAAAAAAAAAAGCATGAGGCGGACAGGAAGGGCACAGATCCCACTGCAGCGGCATATGGTCCCCAACAAAATAAAGCAAAACACTGCTGCAACTACGCGGAAACGGAAAGAGCTGGCATGTGAAACTCTCAGTGCATACACATCAGATCAGAACATGTTAGCATAAACATTTTAGCTGACAGTATATATATATATGACAGTAAATATAAGACAATACACGTACAAGATAATAACAAATGTTGAATGCTAATTCTAACTGTATATTAATTATTTAAAGAAAGAAATAGGCTGACATTTAGGGAAGTACGCTTATTTGCTTTCTTGCGAGTTAGATGAAAAGACTGATCCCACTCTGTACGCTAAATATAAAGCTATCGCCATCAGCTTGTTAGCTTAGCTTAGCACAATCAATGGAAACAGAGGAAAACAGCTAGCCTGGCTCTGTTAAGAAGTAACAAAATATGTCTACCAGCAACTCTAAAGCTCACAAATTAACAGGTTATATCTTGTTTGTTTAACCCGTACCAAAATCAAAGTGTAAAAACAACACAACGTGGTGTTACGGTGGGTTATGTGTTGGACTATTTCTTGGCCAAGTGCAGTAACTTCCTGGAGTATTGTCACCGCTGTGAGGTTGCCAGGCAGTGAAGACCCCAGAATAAGCATATTTCCTAAAATGTCGAACTATTCCTTTAAAGATACTACGAGGAACTTTAATTTAGTGACGATTTTGGCGGTCCCAGTTGACAAAAACGGTAGCACCAGAGTCCCTTTAGAAAACCTCTCATTTTACTACAGCAAGATCTGACAGTCTGCACCACGTAGTCCTGCTTCTGGTTCTCCCGAGCCTCCCTTCCCTCCAGCGGGCCCAGCAATACGGCCTAGGCCTCCAG
>CAKALG010044840.1:0-12031 GCA_916700815.1 Helicolenus hilgendorfi
CCTTCTGATCGAGGCTCAGCTCGTGGACGGTGTGAGGCCGGTAACGACGGTAATTGACTTGATTTTCTTTTTTTTTTAAGACTACTCATTTTTTACAAGCTTAGCGAAAATGGATAAATATACATAAGACATGGGATTGATTACAATCATAAAAACACAATACAGTACAAAAACAATCACCACCCATCGTGGGGCTTGAATTCATGACCCAGGATGTATGAGTCTCATGCTATACTGACTGAGCTAGCTGAGATAACCTTTAATAATTGTCTGGGTTTCTGTATTCACTTTCAACAAGTTTAGAGAAAATGAAGACGGGTAGAGTTATGTTAAGGATGACACCATTTGACGCAATGACACCATTGCGTCATCGAGCCATGATTTCAGCCCCGCCCAAAAAAATCCTGAACACAAAACTGGCGAAAAACAGTTCAACGGTTTAACTCCACAATCCAGTACTACAATGTTCACAGCCTTTGCACATGTTTTCAGTGATAATTTTCCAACATTTATAATGTGTTTAGAAAAAAATCCCTGAATTTCCTTTACACAGCCTTTAAGGCGACAAAGAACCCCTCAAAATATTCACATTAAACTGGAGCTTTTGACATTTTGGCTTCAGAAATTACTTAAACAATTAATCAATTAACCAAATAGTTTTCTGTTGATCGACTAATCGTTGCAGCTCCAATACAGAATATGTTCCTGTCGACCTAAATTATTAAAGCTGACACAAAGAAACCCCCATAAAAACCTGCTGTGAGTGAAATACAAATTTAGGAGGAGTTGCTGACAAGACAAAAGAGGGTGAGTAGTTTACGTCTTGACTGATGAGTTATTATTGGGTGAAATATTCCTTTAAGTTGCACAAAGGCTTTACTTTGTTAAGTCCTATCAAATTGTCCTCAATTTGTCCTCAAATTGTCCAGAGAGTCAGTGAAATACTTATTTTTTATCTTCTTAGCCGAACCACGGGCCTGTTTGTTTTCTATTTTTCAACATAGGGCCTTTGTGATTGTGTAACTAAGGAGCTAAACAAGAGTTCATTATTCATTCACAGTGTGTGTGTTGTCTATAGAAACACTGTCCCATTTATAATTCATATTATTCAATAATTGATTCATTTATTCCCACTTATTTATTTAACTCCACAGAACAAATACAACAAATAGAACTAACCTCTCACTGATTGTTACCCTGGGAGAGAGAGAGTCACGTCAGCACAACACACGCACACACACGCACGCACGCACGCACACACACACACACACACACACACACACACACACACACACACACACACACACACACACACACACACACACACACACACACACACACACACACACTTGAAGTAGTTAATTAGTGAAACTTCATGGATGATATTTTTGTCTCAGGAACAAACCGTGAGCCCAGGGGGCAGAGAAGAGAGTTGGGGTAGACAGAGAATATTACAAAAAGAAAGATGAGGAGAGACGAGGAGGAAGTGGGACTGATGATGAGAGAGAGCGGAGAAAAAACAGTGTGGCGAGCTGCGTAGGAGGATCCGTTCATGGATTCTCAGCTTTCCATGCCAGTTATTGAACAGTGGCCAACCCAACACACTCACACACACACGCACACGCACACACAGACACACACACACACACACACTGCCCAAATCCCATCAATCTCCACACAGGTCTCAGTCATGGTAACCACATAGTAAACCAACGAACACTAAAACCCACATAACATGAATGCACACCCAACCCATGACCAGAACATCATTAAAACCAACGTATCCTCATACAACGGTTTGTATGATATCTTACGAAAAGTCATTCCCCATTTTTCAGGCGTTTTCCTACGAATGTCCAGCAACACGTGTCAATTCCCTCTTGTTACATGCATACAGTCTTTTCAAAATTAGCTTCTGTCTTCACAGGAAACTACTTGGTTAGGTTTAGGAAAAGATTGTGGAAGCGGCGTTACATAAGTACGGAAGGTACGTGACAAATGAGTCAACGTTTGGGTTAAAATACAAAAGTGGCATAACTAAAGTCTGGTGTTTTTTGACCTATCCATCCACCCCGACCTCCTCCCTAAGCGGTGTTTGTTGCTCTTTATACTTCATAGTTCACGATTATGTGGATTACATGCAAATTGATTTTGTGGGATATATATATATATATATAAATTATAGTGCATTACTTTTCGTAGGTAGAGCTTCCAACAGTATATGAGAACATCCTGATTAAAACACACTTAAACTTGAACAGGAACAGTCCAAAACACAGTCCCACGAGCCTTTGCGCTCCTTTGGCGCAGTACAGTCAATAATTAGAGGGCAACTGTGTCCTGTTGGTCGCTATGATAGATGCAGACCAAGACAAACAGAAAAGGACCAAGAAGGAAAGATGCACGAGGAGCAGGAAAGAGAAAAACATAATGGGTAGGAGGTGGGAAATGAGAGAACAGCAGCATTTTTCAATTTGCTGTGAAATTACGCTAGATATTTTTAGCCAATGATTGATTGTAGAGTTTAACAAGGACAACATCTCCTATCTAATGATTTGCATTCTTAAACAAAAAATCAGATTAAAGGATACTCATTCCTTTGGTTCAGTTTTTTTTTCCTCTTTGAAGGCCGGCATCTCTTCAGCAAATGGTTCACCAGCCACAGAAAAGAAATCCAAATTAAAAATCCCACCTCGTCTTACTTATTTACTCTTCCAAGTTCTCTAAAAGTGTCTGCTGTTAAACGATAAGATTCAAGCTTCAATTATTCATTACCATGTCAATGAAAACATTGATTGGAATTTGTTGTGCTCGGGGTAGACAAAAACAAAACAACAAATTCACATCAACAATACAAAACAAATATACATCAGCATAAAAAAATGCAAGAGCAACACTGTGTCACCATAGGACGACACCATCATCACCACTCCCGGAGATAACAACACTAGGATTTTACCATTAAAATGAACTTGCAAGGCTCTTTTTTGTTTTTCGGGATATTGTAGAAGAACAAAACATACTTTAGGCAAACACATGTACAGATGCATAAAAACACACACACGCACACTGCATCTGCACCTTGTCTACCGGTAATAGTTGCTTAACTGGATACAGGAAGGTAAGGGAACACTTTCATCTTCTCTTTCCTTTCCCTCACTGCTTTTTCAAGCTCCCTATCATTAGTAATGTGTGTGTGTGTGTGTGTGTGTGTGTGTGTGTGTGTGTGTGTGTGTTGTTGTAGACCATAAGACATATCCAAACATACGCAGACACAAACACAGCTCTTCAGTGATCTCGACTTCTCTCTAAAGCCCCTTTCACTGCAACACACACTACAACCCTGAGTATTCAGTTACTCGGGGGAGCTGTATGTGACAACGCAAATGTCTGAATCATTCGGGCCGGACATTAAACAGACTTTACCTCGCCACCCTAGTACAAAGCTCATGTAACGTGCGAATAGAGACGCTCATTGTCGGGAGACAATTCATGGAGAGCGAGTGGGCGTGTTGATGACGTTTCCATCGCAGCTTGCGCGAAACCGGAAGAAAACGATCCAACGGATGAAAATGTCTAACCGGGGAGACGACAAGATTTGGTAACTTCTGCCGACACCGAAATCATCAGACAAATTCAAGGAAGAGCAAGAGACTCGGTTGTTTAAGACCGAATTCTGGCTACTTGACCTCGGTGTAATCTACGTCATGTCAGCCTCCTGTATGCTACCCAGGCGACACCCCTCGCCTAAATCAAATGGAGTAATTCCAATAAGTGTTGTGTACTACATGTGTGAAAGGGAAACTCTGGACAATGTGCGGACCTGATTCTACGGATATTGTCCAGAGTTCACATGAGAAAATGGCTTTAGGCTGCAACGGAGGAAAATTTGAAGTATCAAACTACTAATACAAACTACTTCCTCTGCACAAGCAGCTCTAATGTCTCCATGGTGTCACACCGGTCCACAAGATTTGTGGAACAGTAACAAGTAGAAATTCAAGTATATCCAACCCATTAACTACACCATGAAGAAATAGTGTGTAATCCTTAAAAGGATCGCCAACGTTGGCAAATTTTATTAACTCAAAATACAAGACCTGCCCGAGCCACATACCAACAAAAACGGCCTTGCTATCTTTAATGTTGTTTTTTTGTTTCATCACTCAACAAAAGCAGCTACAGAAAAGTGGGCATCGCAAGAGGGAGAGATGAAGGAGACACACTGAAAGAGAGGATAGAGAGAGATACAGGAAGTGAAAGGGGAAAGACAAAGAGAAAATCAAAGAATGAACACACACACAGGTCTGGGGGGTTGAAGTCAACAACAGCAGGTGACTGTCTGGAGGCTAGCAGCTTCAAACAGCATGATGGAAATATGACACACACACATACACACACACACACACACACACACACACACACACAGAGTCATTCCTGCAGGGAGGGTTGTGTCTATACCTTTCACTCGCAGTGGTCAGACAAATAACCCTTCAGTCTCAGCATCACAGAATCGCAGCTTCCATCCTCAGAAAATAAGGCCATACATCTCTCTCTCTCTATCTGCTGCTTTTCTCGACATAATGAAACTACCCTTCACCCAGAACAAAGCCCTCAAAGTGCTCCTATGATTCTAGCATGGAGAAAGTAGTTTAGGCGTATTCCGAAGTCTATTAAGTCAGAAATTATAGTCAATTGATGATTTATAATAATTGGCCTCCCTCCCACCCCCAACCTCTCAGAGCTCAGCAGCAAAGCCATTACATGCAGAGCACACGCCATAGCACATGACCCCGGGGCGGCAACCCCTCAACCCATTTTTCACCCATGCTTCCATCTGGTCGTAGACACAGATCCCTGGCCTGGAGACGGGCAGGAGTTTTGTCCCCTCTGTCATAGCATCACTCAACAAAACACACCAGTAACTGTCATGTGTATAGGTGCTATGTGTATAGATATGTGTGCATACATGTGGATGTATAGGCTATCTGATGTCTTTCATGTAGTTATGTTGTGGTGTATAATGTACCTATGCATTTATGTGAGGCCCTGTACAGACTGGGGGGACACATTTATTTGGAAAAGGACAATAATCTATCTATCTATCTATCTATAACCCGATATCAAGTCATAGTGTGCAACAGACCCGCCTGTCCATCAGAAGATAGTGCGTTTTGAAGATGCAGTACCAACAGGGGGCAACAAAACCACTCACTTAAGTTTAGGCAACAAAGCCACTTAGTTAGGTTTAGGAAAAACGTCATGGTTGGCCTTAAAATAAGCACATAGAGTAAGTACAATACACACAGAAACAATGTAACATAAGTACGGAAAACATCACAAACGTCACTAAGAAACACGTCACTAACGTAGCTTATAGAACAAAACACCGGTCTCGAACACCGGTCACCTGGTTAATTAAAAGTCTTGTGTTTGTTGGACCTATCTCCCCCTCCCGCCCGCCATAATTCTCATTTTTTATTCAACATATATTCAGGCGGATGTATTTACATTGCAGTAAGTACAGACTACATGGCGTACAAATGATCCATCCATCCATCCACATTGGTTACTTTTCACAGTATAGAGTTCCTAGAAATAGAAAGCACGGAGAAGCCTGTCAGCATAGGAGCAACCAGTGTGTGTGTGCTGTGCGGTGTACTGGAAGAGCATTTTTTCTGCTCAGTGGAGCTCACACACACCAGCTGTACATGACACGGAGGTAGCTGCTCTGGCTAACCCTGTCATCACCAGGAATGTTGGGAAAGTGTGTGTATGTGTGTCTGGTAGCTCAGTAATTCATGGCAACAGCACTCTAAAGCTTTAGACAATGACAGTATAGACACAGAGAATGAAAAGATGAAGACGAGTGAGAGAGAAAATAATCTGATGAGTCAGAGAGAAAGAAATGCGAAAAAAAGAAAAGAAATTCAATATCAATTCAAAAAGAATGTCAATATCCTCTTTGCAGCATACCTCTACATGGAGCTGGCCTCTTTGCTTCACAGCTTTGCAGTGTGTGTGTGTGTGTGCGTGTGTGTGTGTGTGTGTACATATATTTCTGAGTTATTGATTCATAGATCCCCTAAAGGAATAGGATATTAATGGTGACCTCTACAGAGAAGGAGACGGGGAAAGAGAGAAATAGTGCATGGGAAATGAAGCAATCTGTATGGAGTAGGAGATATAGCTTGACAGGCGATGAGAGGTTTAGACACACACAAACCTAATATTTACAATTTAAATCCCAATGCAATTGGTATAAAGCATCATTCCTGCTCCACAACTTCACAATGTCCATATTCAAACGCAAAACATGTTCAGTTTACTACAGGGGCTGAAATTTAAATACAAGGCACGTAAACAGTTACAGGAACAGAAAGGATGCTGCGCACAATCAGGCTTCAGGTATCATTAAGTGCAGCATCTCAACAACAGTCTACAGTTCATCTAACGAGGCAAGACAACAAGGAATGGAAGAACTAATGAGAGATGGAGGGAAAACAAGAGAGAGGAGGCCAGTTTTAACGTGCACGTTTTACTCGTGTTTCTAACTTTATCATTATATATGGGAAGGAACCATCACCATTCAAACCATCTTAGATTAACAGGGTTACAGAATTGTACCTGCTGCATTCTACCTATGTATGTAGCATCTCATATATTAACAGTGAAAATATATAAAGCAGGAAAGGAGAAGGCAGGATGTGAAGTGATAAGAGTAGCGCTGGTAGATAAAGGTGTGGGAGCTACAACTGTAAATGAATTATGGATAAAAAATACTTTAAAAACTACTTCTTGCTACTCCTCCTAACCTCTCCCCCTTCCTCCTTCCTAAATCCAATCATGTTATATCGCTCTCATCTTCCTCATTCATCCTCCTCCTCTCTCTTGTTCTTCACTCCTCTCCCCATCCCCCTTTCCTCTGCTCTTCATCAGCTCATTGCCCATTCCTTCAGAGAGGTGTAGGCCTACAGTAAGTGCCATCTGATGGTATAACCACGGGATGATGAAAGGACGAGGGAGTGAAGAGGAGATGGGGGAAGCTGAAAAAAATAGGGTGTGGTGAGCAGAGATTGTGATGTGGAATCACAGATCAAAAACCTCTAATATGTGAAATGTCAGCTAACTGGCGGGGATAAAAACCCACCCACTGACACAGAGAGGGGGAGCGCTTCTTTATACTGACGATTAGGGAATTTTATACCAGAACAGGTTTTAATGAAGCCAAGAGTTACGGACATTTCAACACCGCATTTCAATCAGGAATGAGGCAAGCAAAGACCATTATCTTAGACCCTGATTTTACAGAATTTGGAGGATTGATGCATCTCAGCACTGCATCCTAGCATGTTCAATTGCCTTGATTGGCCCAAGCCGGGTTACCCTGCTTGTTTGCCCATCTGTTACAGCCGAAAGTAGGACGCTAATTTCCCTTGTCCTCTTCCTCTCTGCCCTGCTCTTCTCTCTCATCCCCGGCAGAAATAGTCGGTGTTCCCTCACCTGTGAAACTAGAAGATGTCCTTGACTTACAAGGACAATACTGCACTGCGTGTGTGTGTGTGTGTGTGTGTGTGTGTGTGTGTGTTCTGTACAAATGGAGCACACTGTATGAAAAACAGTATATAACACACATTTGTCTCCATCTGTCATGTCGCTCACACTCTCTCAGACCAGTCAGTCAATATCAGAGTGAATGTCATTATGAGACATCTTCGCTGTGTGTTAAAATTGGATTACATGTAGCCTGAAGCTAATGACATTTACACGACTGATGAGTGCACCTGAATACTCACAACAAGCGATTCGATACACACACGCACACACACACACCCCTTGCCTGTAGGGTTGACCATCCATCACCTTACCACCTTCTTTAATCACAAAGTGAAGACTTGTGCGTCAGTCCACATTGTTCACATGATCATTATATATAGCGTACCATAAACAAAATGGTGTCATAACATTATAAAGAGCTCTCATTATTTGTCACTTAGTTTTTCTCTGGAGGGTATTGGTGTGCTTGTTGTATTACATCTTTGTGGCCCATACAGATGGTCACTCTCCATTCAGTTATTCTCACATGGCTCTGCCTGCCCCATACATTGTTAATAAGTAAAACCGGCGGCACCTTAATTTCATTTGATGAGGAAAGCCTTAAGGTCTTTACACACAGGGAGCGTGACGAATAATGCGAAATACTCGCCTGCGAATATTGAATAGATTTGCACAGGCAGAAAACCAACTACTGAAAGAGCACCCAGAGAGAGACCCTGAGCAGCGTCTGGCAGTCTGTCTGAGGTGAATTGTTGTACAGCCTAAACCAATGGTTACCAACCTTTTTCCTTACAGGACCTGTTTTCTATCAATAAATAAACTGATGACCTCTGACCTTCCTTTTAGCAAAATGCTCTGCGAGAATTTTCCTCTGGTAAACCATTACGCAGTGTATATGCCTAGGGCTTTTATTGTGAAAGGTAATAACGGAAGTAGTGGATCTGGTATGCACTGCTTTTGAGTTGAGGTTGAAATGAATAATAAAGTTTGCCGTCTTGATTCGGACTACAAAGCCTCCCCGTGTTAGTATATGTTTTGAATATGTCCGTTTCGTACATCAAATCAACCTTGTTCCGAAAAAAAATGACGGCACTTTTTCGCCATGGTCTTTGTGTGAAATGACAAAAACAACAGTTCTAAAAAATATAGTGACGTGCGAATTAAACGCACAAGAAAAACGCTGCCAGTGTGTAAAGGCCTTTAAGCACACCATGCACACCATGCACACCATACCACAGACTGGAATAACAGTTAACAAGTATAAAAGCAGAACAGCAGCGTTTAGGGTAGGGTACAACCAAAGCCAGGTTGGACTAAATCAAATGAAGACAGTGTGACCAAACACTGAACCAGGCTGTGCTATTCTCATTAAAATACAGTCTGAAAATAGAGCCAAAAATGAAATGCCTTTAAGGAGAGGAGAGCTGTATGAAAATTACTTCACAAAATACATTCTCATACCAATAAACCTGAAGTTGTTTATTAAAGCATTTCCCTCTATTACACACACGCACACGCACACGCACACGCACACACACACACACACACACACACACACTGCAGACTCAGGGGGTTCGCAGTAGGAGTCAATTAAAGGAGCTCCCCATTGTAATTACACTATGTTAGATATACTGGCCCACTGGGAAACGAGTGTTTGTGTGTTTGTCCTTCCTCCTTCTGTCATCTTCCCCTCCCACTCTTTTACTCGCTTTTCAACTCCACCTGGGGGTGTTTCCAGGGAGGGGCTCATTAAATCCTTAAACCCCCTTTGGTCTCCCTAACTGAGAGGTGAACTACAGGCATCCTTCTATCGTTATGATCCTTTTAAGTGACGTGGAACATAAAATGAATTAATGCAGAACAGAAGACAAAAATGTCTGAAGTAGACTCACTATAGAGAAGAGACCAACGAGTAATTAATTATGGAAAGAGAGATAACTGGTTGCTCTGTTTATTCAACCGTGAGGCAAAACATGTCGAGTGCTCTTGGAAAACGGGGGAAAAAAATCAGGATAGACAGGACGGCAATCCAGGCACTCCAAAATACTAAAACAAGTGGCAACGAGGAAGGAAATATATTAAAAAGCCTTTATTGTAGTGGCTAAATCATTAAAAATGCCCTGACGAAAATCTACAGTGGTCGAAACATGTCGGCTTTTTTAACGATTTAGCCACTAAAAATAAATGCTTTTTAATATATTCCCTTCCTCGTTGCCACTTGTTTTAGTATTTTGGAGTACCTGGATTGCCTTTCTGTCTATCCTAGGTAATTAATTACATTTACCAATCGTGGTTATCATGTGTGCCTCTGCCCTGAAACATGAAGAAGGGAAAAACAAATCCTAACCAAGCACCTCCTCTCCATCCATCTGTCTCATCCTCTGTTTATCTCTCCTCCTTTCTTATTCTGTTCGCTTTGGGTCAGAAAAACTGCTGACACGACAAAACCTGCCAGATTCAATCAATACAAAAACACTATCTCACACCAACACACACACAGGACGCATGGACACTCGTTTGGAGAGAGAGTGAGAGTGATTGCAAACCAAGTAGCAATTCCTATTTGCATCATTACAGGGTTGTGGTGGGTGATTAGAACAGTTAAGGTGAACCTGACGTGTTAATAAGTGCTGGAGAGCAGCTGTATTTTGGTATAGAGGTGCCCTGAAATGACCAAATTCAGTCCATCCAATTTATAACATCAATTTCTCACATTCATTACATCCGTCAGTAGCCTCGTTTCCATTCAATCGTCAAGCGAATTTTAAGTGAACTTTTAAAATGTCGCAAAAAAAGAAATGCAAATTAGACACGTTTCTATCAACTAGTTTGGAGCGAATGAACTCGGCAACAGCGTAGTTTGGTCAGAAGTTGGCACTGCATGGCAGAAGAAGTAGAGGTTGGGAACGGGAAACAAAACAAGTGGCCTTGGCCATCTAACCATCTACGAGAGAAAAATGGAGAGCGATCTTCAGGAATTTGTTTAAATTGGGCAATTATAATAGTTCTTTCATGACAGCTAGTGTTGACCATGTTTAATGTTGTCCGGAGACGAAGACAAGCATTCATACGTTATGGCGATATTTAGATGACAGCAGAAAAGCTCATCACCCAAGTTAAATGTTCTCTACGTCAGAATTTATTCGGCAAAGGCAATTCCATAGCACATTTAGCACATCAATTATTTTTCGATAAAAGCAAAAACCACCTCAAATGAGCATAAAAACCTTTCCTTTCGCAATAGAGGAAGTTTTGCTGAATTTTGCAGCTTTTGCAATACTTCTAAAAGCACATAAAAATATGTGAATGGAAACACGTCTACCGTTTAGTTTTGATGCTAATGCTGCATTACGTTGTTTACAATGTTTGGTCAGCTTGGGCTGCTCAGTGCTGCTTTTCATACATTGCAAAATAAATTGTGAAATGTGTTGTCAGGTCATGGACAATCTAGCCGCTTGGGATTCATTTTGAACTGAGATATGGGGATTTACTTCAGGTTATGACTGTATATTCACTTGTGTTATCTTCAACATCCTGCAACATATCTACATCAACAGACTGTTTTTACTCAGTTCATTTATTAATTATTAATTCAAGAGAAGAATTTACTAATTTGTGTGTATAAAAGAGTTTAGCACCAACTGAATTAAATTGTGATCGTTAACAGTCACTGTTCATCTCCATGGTAACACTGGCCATCAGCCAACGGGAGATGAGCCAAGTAGAGAGGTGTACATGTAAGTGTGTGTGTGTGTTTCTGTGTGTTTGAGAGCACGTGTTCGACCTTCATATGGTGTGACATACACACACACACACACACACTCACACTCACACACACACACACACACACACACACACACACACCTGTATAGTCATATACTACTGTAAATACATAGAGGTTATTACTCATAAAGCAACATCTTTACCCACAGATAAAAACACACATAATAAACATCCTTTCCAGACAATTCTTTAAATCATTTTCGTATTAATGGTTTTTAACCCATCAATCTTCCATAAAAGCTGAAACATGATGTTATCAATATAGCACGAGTGTTCTTCCCAAGCTAAATGGGTATCTAACTCATTATTTCACCAATCATATGATTACATTCAACATCAACAACTACAGCTCCCATGAGTCTTTGACACAAGTGAGTTGTAAGATCCCATGAGAGCTATTAGTGCTTGAACAGTAAAATAATAATTATATCTCTGTTAGAGTTAGTACGGTGCAGCAGTATATACATCAGTGTTGAATAGCATCATCTACAGCTTTTCAGTAGAGAGGAGGAGAGGAGAGGCAGATAGTGAGCATTAAGGATGACGAATTGTTTGACATTACAGAAAACAGCAAATGTGCAGATTCCACACTGAGGCTGACTGAGTGTGTGTGTGTGTGTGTGTGTGTGTGTGTGTGTGTGTGTGTGTGTGTGTGTGTGTGTGTGTGTGTGTCTTTTCTCTCTCTCTCTCT
>CAKALG010044840.1:12051-24189 GCA_916700815.1 Helicolenus hilgendorfi
ACACACACACACACACACACACACACACACACACAGGTATACACACAGATAATTGGATGAAGCCTTTGACCTATAACCTGACGGTCATCCTTGAGTGGGAGATAATTGTAGTTTTACAACCTCAGGGATTGTGTGTGTGTGTGTGTGTGTGTGTGTGTGTGTGTGTGTGTGTGTGTGTGTGTGTGTGTGTGTGTGTGTGTGTGTGTGTGTGTGTGTGTGTGTCTTTTCTCTCTCTCTCTCTCTCGTTCTCCTCACACCACTTATATATGTTTCCATCTTTCTTAATTATCAAAAGCTGACATTTTCCGTCCATTGTATGCCATTAATGAATGGCAAGTATACAATTTCATTAAATGAATAGTTCAAGATTTTGAGAAATACATTTACTCTTGCCCTGAGTTAGATGAGAAGACTGACAACGCTCCTGTGTCTGTGTGCTAAACATGAAGCTATACAGCCAGCAGCTGGTTAGCTTAGCTTAGCACAAAGACTGGAAACAGCTAGCCAGTCTCTGTCCGAAGGTGACAAAGTCCACCTCCCGGGTTTGATTCCAGCCTTGGGACCTTTGTTGCATGTCATACCCCGCTCCTCCCATTTCCACCGTCTCTAATCTGTCAAATATAGGCGAGAATGTCAAAAAAATATCTTTAAAAAAAAAAAAAAAAGAAGGGTGCAATGATTTCCTGGAGTCTTGTTGTCACCATGAGGTTGCCAGGAAACCGGCACAGACTTCAGGAAGTCACAGCCAAGACATAGTCCAGCAGGTAACCCCAGTGGATGTATAAAGAGAACTCCACACAGCGTTTGAGGCGGGACCCCGTTCATTCCTATGAAAGTTGTTCAGTGGCGCATGAAGCAAAAAAAAGGTTTGACTTCAGAGTATAAAAGTACCCGCATCCATTGGGCCCATACAGTCCTTTAACTCCGCCTACCAGCCCTCGGTCTGGGTCTCATTCACATGAACAGAGGAAGAGAAATAACTTTGGCTATTAGTGCATTTTACAACTTTTAGGACCTATTGGTTTAAATCAAGGGCAATTCAAGTGTTCATACTGGGGGGTTGATTTACCTTAAAAAATTATTATCCGCTGATTTACAGGCGTCTCGTTCCCAATGTAAGTCTATCGGAAAAAGTACTTTTGGGCCCAATGGCATCACGTGACGGACACGGAAGTTGTAGTACCATTGTTTGGCCACTACGAAAATTTGCTTCAAAGCCCAGCACTCTTCCTGGGGACTTGGTAACGCCCCGTAAAAAACAAAACGTGTTTTTAACACGTCGATTTTTGTACAAATTAAACAAATGAGTTATAACAATAGCTTATGACCTTTAGAGGAGCTGGTAGGTGGATTTTGTTTCCGATAGATTTTATATTTACCTACAGACATGAGAGTGGTATCAATCTTTTCGTCAAACTCTCAGCAAGAAAGCTAATAAGCATATTTCCCAAAATGTCAAAGTGTAATAATTACACAGTTCAAGTGTTGCCACGTTATCTTTTAAAATAACTGTTATTGTTAGCTGACACTTACTTAACTCATTACGTATTTTGACAGAAATGATAGTTTACTACAACAGCTACAACTAATCTTTGTTTTGGGGTCTGGACAGGAAGCAAGGAAATGACTCAATGGAGAGACTAAAATGTGTGTGTGTGTGTGTGTGTGTGTGTGTGTGTGTGTGTGTGTGTGTGTGTGTATGTATGTGTGTGTGTGTGTGTGTGTGTGTATGTGTATCCACACTCACATTTATGTTCCTGATGAGCTGATGATGTTTAACAAGAGGAAGCACAGCATGGACGCCCATTAAGAAGGAGAGAGCAGAAACCACAACTACAAAACGCAACTGAGCTCTCATCTCCTCGGCCACAGTGGGACAATAATTCAACGTACATAAAACACAAGCAGACACACGTTTATTTGCTGGTCCCTG
Organism: Helicolenus hilgendorfi; assembly: GCA_916700815.1. Classification (NCBI taxonomy): domain Eukaryota; kingdom Metazoa; phylum Chordata; class Actinopteri; order Perciformes; family Sebastidae; genus Helicolenus; species Helicolenus hilgendorfi. The sequence goes on from CAKALG010044840.1 coordinate 13,985, forward strand.
GCTAAAAGTAACCCTCTTCATAATGAGGTGCAGCAAATAGGCTTTTCAGTTTTCCAAGTTTTGTACGCACGTTTAGTCTTTAAACAATGGTGAAAACACAACTTTAAATTCGGCGAGGTGTGTCTCAGCGTCCCTGAATAGAACTGAGGGTTTAGTGTTGGGCTGTGGGTTAAGAAGAGGAGACGGAGAGAGGGAGATGAGAGACAGATGAGAGGGAGAACGAGGGAATGAACCCTGAGGAAACTCATTTATATTCAAGATGGAAATAAAAGGATTGATGGTTAAGCATTCTTCAGCTGGATACTTCACAGCCTTCAGTGTCTTTGTTTCACAATGCAGCATTCGTGGAAGCTTTACATAACTCGTTAATGACCCACAGAGACAGACGGGAGAACGGTGAGAGGAGATGGGTGGGTGGATGAGTGGATACTTGAACCTGTGATGACACCTGAACATGGACAGCTTTACTGTGAGGCGCTAAGACTGACAGCTAACTCTGTTTAGCTCTTTAGAGGCTGATCCTGTGTTCTGACCTCACTTCGGAGGAAAAAGCAAAAAACTAATTTCCCTCAATAAAGTATCATAGTACTGCTACTACAACTTGCATTTGTCAAGGATATTTACTACATCATTATTGGCTAATATGAGCATAACGTTTAAGATATTAAGTGTTTCTGTAAGGCACAGTGAGGGCTAATTTTGTTCCTCCTTATCAGGCAAATTAAGTGTAAACATGATGTGTTCTGTACACTGTGCAGTGGAATAAAATGTACACACTTAAAATGCAAAACTCGTAACCACACTCATAATCGGCTCCACTGTAAGATTTTAAGGTGCTACATATAGCATTTATATGTAGCATTCAGACGTATAAGTAGAATAAACAATTGAAACCAACACTGAGAGAGTCGAAGTCTCTTCCAGCGTCTTTGCTGCATTTTTGATTTTCTGTCATGAGGATCAGATTTCATGGGAAATATTCTTATTCTAACAGCAAGGACATCATTAAACCATCTGTGACATCAGTTGCATATTGTCATGTCATCATATTGTCATGTTTGTTATGTGTATTTTGCTTGTAATAAATAATAAAAAAAGAAACATCTGCATCACAGGTATCCAGTTATCCTGTCCACTACAAAAAAAATGAAGGAGATCTGCGATCTAACCCATACTCAGAATTCAGCCATAGTATAAGAGCAGATAAAAAGGGTAAAGGTGAGTATGATTTAGGTTAACAATAAAATCCCAACGCCAGTTTTCCCACAAAAAAACATATATATCTTTGCCTGTTCACCGTAAATGCCAAAATAAGCCCGTGCAAAAACAACATTAGCTGGGAAACAATATTTTAGCAAACACCAAAACATAAGCTGTGAAAAATAACAAAAACGTGCTGCTATCAGTGGCAGGCTGGCCATCTGGAGTACCTGCACTGTTCCCAATAGGCCAGTCGAACTGTTATGAAAAGATTAAAAAATGTCCCCTGCTGTTTGATCTTGCATTAGTCTGACCAGCCGGCTCCAAACAGGTGTGTTTGTGTGTGTGTATGGCAAGGATATAAATTCATTACATCTCATGAGTCCATCTCCCCGCCCCATGCAGATTTACAGTATGCCTGTTGGAAATACTAGAATTATAATTTTAGCATGCACTATACAAAATGGGATAAATAAGGGTAGAGGCAGAATTTTCTATATTGGACATAATGTATATGTATATATAATCAAAGCTTCATTTTCAATGTTCTAAGAAAACATTATATCCTACATACAGGAGTTGGACACTATAATGTGAACAGATGTATAGGTCCAAAAGGTAGGAACTATTACACAGCTGTTTTAATAGATCTCCCTGTAGGGGTACCTGTATGTTAATATTGTTTGTTAGCTTTGGGCAACAGGACAGAAATACGTCGGCTGTCAGCGACAGGCTGAATTTGTGTCTAATGGACTGTTTTTTGGCGTTTGGATTTGGATTATTACTTCATCAACATTCAAGGTTTGAATGAAATAATTAACCTCTAAAAGCATATTTTTTGTGATATCAGTATTTGCAATGTGACAGGTAATATGGTTCTTCATTCACTGGTAGCCTGAGCCTCAATTTAGCAGCCATTATTTGTCCTCTGTGAGAGGACTGATAAAAGGATCACGGGGACAGCAGCTGATAACCCACAGGGCTGAGTAGTGATAAACTCAATGGCTAACATAGCAGGTGAGTGACCAACCAATGCAAGCAAAAAAATAAAACACACATTACACTGGAGATTCAACATGGTGTGACTTAATTGGATTTCTTAGTTAGGGTCTGTAATGTTGAGAAACTAGCAAGAGTTTGCTAGATTCAAAAAATGATCCAACCGAAAAACCGAGCCCAGTGTTGCCAACCTGTTTCCAATGAAAGTAGCAGCACTAGCTCCAAAGGTCCCTAAATCTAGAGAGACAGTCTCCAAGTCAGCAACACTGGCAGTCCGTCGCTTCAGGCCTGCCTCCAAAGCCACTCCCCCACTATTATCATTATGAACATAAAACATAAAATGAACGTAAACAACAAACATGGCTATTGTTAGTACAGCTTGTGGAAGATGACTCGCAATGAGTGCACGGGCAGAGTGCGCTCCAGTAGGTAGACAGGCAGGTAGGCTTGTTACAGGCTTGTTACAGTCCTGCGACAGCCACAGATCCCGGATTTGTTTCTTTTTTGGGGGCTCAGAGCATTTGATTTATTGATTGCTGTCGGGATGTAACGAGAATTTAAATTAATACAACAAAAAATGTTTTTGAAGAACACTGCCAACCCTGCCTTTAATGGGGAAACGTACACTTCATAATTACGTTGAAATATCTTTACAAAGAAAGAGTGGGCCATGTAATTTATGACAAAGAAGGCAAAAGTCACCGTCGGTATCTACTATACACTTACAGTAAATCTATAATAATCCTGCTGTTGCTACAAGAGCCACGTTTAAACTTTTATCACAAAGCGGAGCATTTTCAGCCCCTTGTTCTCGTTAAGGGTCAGGAGAAGGTTCATGATCCGAGGTTGGACCGTTTCACCCCAACAGCAGACACCAGCAGGTCTTTCCCTGGGCATAGTGTCGGCGTTTCAGAAATAGGAATCTCACTTTCGAAACGTCCCTCTGGAGGACATTCAGGAAATTAGACAAAATACACAAGCACTCACACTCGGGTATGTTATCAGCCTCTATCCCTGTTTCCATCCCTCTGAACCACCAAAGAACAGTAATTACTGTAAATGTTGGAGCGACAGAGGAGAGAGCAGAGAAAGCGCGAGGGAGGATAAAGGAGACGAGAGAGATAGCGGCTGTCGCAGCTGGAGCCAAAAGCTGTTCATTAAGCCAACCCCACCCCCAACACACACAATAACACCATAACACACATTAGAACATACTAACAACACTCATATACAGTAGGCTATACGTGCCTATCTCCTGCAACATATTGCTGCTCAAATCACTTTGCAGAATTAAACGACAACATCCAGATTTGTATTCCAAATTATTTTCTAATTTTCAGATTCTCCTCCTCCAATTTCTTCTGTGCTAATCCTTCACAGTTTTTTTTTCCTGCCATCTCTCCATCCCCTCTTCCCTTTCTCACTCCTAATTTTAATGTCAACGTTTCCTGGTCTTGTCTCGTTAACTTCCTGTCATTCCCTCTCGATTATTTCCATCTCTTTCAGTTCCTCCCTCTCGCTTCTCTCCATCTGTATTCCTCCTCCCTTCTTTCCCGCTCTCTTTAACTCCAGCTCTCTCTCATTTCCTAGCCATCTCTCCTCTTTCCTTCCTCCCCTCCTCCTCTTCGCGTCTCCCCATGAGCCCACACGCATGCTGCCAATATAAGTCAATTAAACAAATGTTTTTTTATTCTCTCTTCCTATTATACTGTCTGTGACTGCATTCATGATGGACTTAAAGTCATTACACTAGGCTTTTTGTGTGTGTGTGTGTGTGTGTGTGTGTGTGTGTGTGTGTGTGTGTGTGTGTGTGTGTGTGTGTGTGTGTGTGTGTGTGTGTGTGTGTGTGTGATTTTGCAAAGCCTAAGCTAATTAGGCGGCGCCCATGGCATTGCCAGCTACAATGGCAGACCAGTGAAATGTTAGAGAGATAAGGCTGAACATACTAACACATACACACAAGGATTATTGTAATGACTTCACACACTGCAGACAGGCAAACACACATGCACCACGACACAGGAACATGCTAATGTAGGAGGGGAAAAAAACATGCAAACAATATTTGTTGTACTTTCTTATATTGCATTCTGCATACTGGGGTCTATAAACAGTCTTGAAATTACATAAATTGGGTATCACTGTAAAGCTGAGACTCTTGTGGATCCAAAGGGCCTAATTGTGTTCATGTGAGATGATGTTAGTCCCCATAGGAGACATTTCATTGTAGTGAGAAAATTGTCTGAAATTTGACCTCACTGTATAAAATGACCTGTGGTGACCTCTAGGATAATCACAGCCTCATGAAACTTTACAACCACGAACTACAGACCTAGGGGCATTCAGAGGACTGATGGCTTTTCTAGATAGATTGACAATAAGGGGTGTCTCTGAGCAGTTTACAGTACAGAAGTGCTCACCATCCAATCGCCGAAAAATTTAATTCTTGCAGAAATCTCAAAATGTCAAAAGTTTTGATAACAGATTACACCATGGCTTTTTCTATGGTGTTCCTCAAGGTCTTGGTGTCTCAATGTGGTATTCTGGAGGGATTATTGATCATTTTTATCAATTCTCGAGTGGTAACATTTCTTTTAAATTTAGCACCAAATCTGTGTAACAAATGAATCAACCAAAAAATTGCTGCAACAACTTATGAGACATAAGTCAAGTCGAGTCAATTTCATTTGTACAGACCAAAATCGCAAATTTGCTTCAGGGGGCTTTACAATCTGTACAGGATACGACACTCTCTGTCCTTTACAGTACGACCCACAACCTCCTCTCCAAGCCAAACAGGTAGAGCCAGAGCAACACAACCTCCTCTCCACGCCAGATAGATAAGAGCCAGAGCAACACGACCTCCTCTCCACGCCAGATAGATAAGAGCCAGAGCAACAGGCGAGCATGAGAATGACATCATATACTTCTATCATAATTCTATCATAAACCCTGATAAACTTTCTGAATTTTGAGAACAAATTGAACACATTAACTAGAATAACTTGACACACAGTGCTGAGCAGCATCTCAAATAGCTTTCAGATGATTTACACCACTTCTATGTGACATTTACTGTTGACCTGCTATCTCCCCTTAAAGACCCTCTGTACCCCCTAAAAAAGACAAAAACGGGTCTCAGAGGGTTAATTATGTAAAAAGAAATCTGCCTGTATTTTCCTCCCTCCCTCCTTGACTTCTTCCTTCCTTGTAGGTCACTTATTTAGAAAAAAAAGTTAGTTGTACCTCTGTATTTGATCTACTTTCTCCCAAGTTTGGAGAGTAATAACTTTTCCATTTGTTAAGGTACGCTAGTTTGTCGGTGTCTGCATCTCATTTAGCTGCTCAACAGATGGCCAATAAATATAAAGGAAAGCCATGAGAATAAATTACTCCTACACACAAACAAGAAGTTACACTCGCACATCCATAACGCACATCTGCACACACACTGAATTACACCTACACACAGATATACACAAGTTATATTACGACAAGCACGACACACACAAACACACAGAAAATTATAACCAAAAAATGAGAGTCAATACACACAGAAAATTACACCCACACACCCACACACACACACAATCATTCCTGCTCGTGTAATTGAAGCCAAAACAGTTTTCAGTTGGGGTGTAAATTTATTGGCTCCACACTCACACATGACATCAGGATGTTGTGTGTGTGTGCAGCCTATCTGTGATAAATCGTCTCTATACATAGGTAATAAACAATACAACATACTTTTCCATAGGGAGTCGCCTTGCTTCCAGCATGGTCAGAGTGTGAGTGTGTGCGTGTGTGTGTCTGTGTGTGTGTGTGTGTGTGTGTGTGTGTGTGTGTGTGTCCCTAGAGCCCCAGTTACAGCCTCGTACACACAGAACCATAAATACAGCTACTTCAAACCTTTTATTGAGCACAGTATGTACTCCCTGTTCCTATCCTTCATCCACTCGTTCCCTCCTTTTCACTTTCCTCATTCTTCTTCTCTCACTTTTTTTTTTTTTTTTTACTGCATTCCCCATTTCCCTGTTCTTGCCCATTTTCCACCTTTGGTTTTTATTCTTCCCCTTACCCTCCATTTCTCTGATTTTACTTTCTATCCTTTGTGAGACTTCTCCTCTCCACTCCCTCATCCAATTTTCTCATTTCCTCACTCTCCTCTTCCCTCCCATCTTCTGCTTTTCCTACTTTCTGTTACTCCACATCTCCACCATCTCCTCCCAAAACACTTTCCAACACTTTTTGTCAAGACATTTCTTTTTTACAGACTTCATGCAAAAAATGTCAGATTTTCTGATGCATATTCTCTCATTTTTTCCGCCTTCTCTGCCTCCTTCCATCCTGCATCTCTTCTCCTGTCCAAGTTAAAGGTAAAATGTGTAACAACTGGCAGCATCTCCCGTGTGCCAAATGTGCAGGAGAACTACGGTGGCCAACGTGAAAACATGAATGGCCCTATCTAGAGCTGTTAGAAGAGTAGCGCAGGTCATTTGGAGTGTGTACGTGGGAAGTGAGGGAAGAGAGAGAGTGGCGCGAATGTGTGTGAGCAAAAATGTGAGCTAGTGGAGCAGAAGACAAAGTTAGTTTAGCTTTGAGAATATCAAGTGAATGTAAAGTGAAAGTTGCAGTTTGTGCAGAAATAAATGCTGCAGCTTCTTAAGACCCAACAGAGGTTTCCCGTGTGCCCTGGAGCGAGTAACATTATGGACTCCGGCCCAAGCAGGAAAAGTTAACACAGTGGTTTGTCCGTTCTGGGCTACTGTAGAAACATGGCAGGCGGCTCTGTGAAGAGAGGACCCGCTCCCTATGTAGATATATAAACGGCTCATTCTAAGGTAACGAAAACACAACAACTCTTATTTTCAGGTGATTATACACGGAAAACACATTTATTAATATTATATTCTATTACTGACAACATATCCCCCTATTTGCTACAAACTGGTCCTTTAAAGGTTCTACCCACAAACAACTAAAATAATTAATGGGTTGTGGTTAATGTGAGAGTCGTACTTGGATTGTTAATGAGAAGCATATGTTTGCATTCAGCACGTCTTACATATCAGGTATATGAGAAAAAACTACAACAATTTCCTGTAATTAGGACTTCAAACATTTTCCTTTCATAAACTTTTGTGCAGTACAATTTTGGGACCCATCCCAGGTTCTGAAAAACATTGCCCGAGACAAAGACAGCGTCTCCTCTGAGATAAGACTCAACAGGACAGTTAATGTGCAAAGTCATAGATTTTCTTATTTTCCCTGAATTGAAAATACTTTGTTTCATCACAGACATTATCTGAAACCATTGTACATTTCTTGATGAATGCACAACTAGAAAACTCTAAGAGTTACAATGAATACCTTGTTGGGCACATTCTGTTACATGCTCATGCATATCTACTAGTAATTACCCTGTCAGGCTGTAGACCTCCCACTCAATTCTGTGCACCAAGTATGCTTAGCATAAATGTATGCAGGAGCTTTCTACAGTATGTTTTTTATGAAACAGTATATCACCAACTTAAAGTACATGCAGTATGTTATTCTTCTGACTTTTCTATGGTGTTTTAGGGGCTCCTATAATTCAACATGTTTAAATTCAATAGCTGGGATTGGCCTGTTTGAAAACTAAGCCTGTGAGGTGTCTCTCAAAAGCTATATATAACTCTCATATCAAAAGCTATAGTTTAAGAGACTTGAACTCAGAGCGAATGAGAAGAGGGAACATCAGTGAGGTAGTGAAGTGATAGTCAGGAAGGAGATAGCGAGAACAAGACACAGAGGAGCGGGTTTAGAGCAGATAGAGAGCTGTGTTTGTGTGTTTTATGGGGTAACATGTCGGTCATGTAAGGGGTGTGTGTGAGAAATGGGTCTCAATGCAGCAATGGCCGATGCAGCTTAACAATGACTTCACACAGGCTGGCAAGTGCACACAAACACAATGTGAAGCATACACACAAACAAATTGTAAATGGACTTGCATTTATATAGAGCTTTTCTAGTCTTCAAAACACTCAAAGCTCTTTACGTTACATGTCAACATTCACCCATTCACACACACATTTATACACTGATGCTAATGCTCATTCACACACACTGTCATACACTAATGGCAAAGGCTGCCATACAAGGAGCCAACCTCTGCATCAGGATCTAATCTAAATACTCATTCACATACCAATGGCATAGCCTTAGGGGGCAATTTGGAGTTCAGTATCTTGCCCAAGGACACTTCGACATGCGGTCTGGAGGAGCCGGAGGATCGAACCGCCGATATTTCGATTAGTGGACGACCCGCTCTATCTCTAAACCACAGCTGCCCACATATATACTGTACATAAAGGAAGGATCCATAAACTCAGGTATGCATGTAGGAATACACATACATACACAAACATTTAAAAGTATAGACACACACACACACACACACACACACACACACACACACACACACACACACACACACACACACACACACACACACACACACACACACACACAGTCACTCCAGAGAGGGGAAGTTGGTTGAGGGAAGCAATAAAATACTAAATAAAATCTGACCAAAACCCACACACAGACACACACAGACACACACAGACACACACAGACACATACATCACACTGCAGTGTATCTGCATCACATAGCTGCACAGTGCTGCATGCACACACACATGCACGCACACACTGTGCATTACATGTACAGCACCTAATACACACAAGCATACGCACTCCCTCCTACGTTGCTTCCCTTAGCTATATTAAGTGCGATAATGATGCTGTGGCATTACTTCATTCTGTGTGTGTGTCTGCATGCATGTGTGTGTTTGTGTAACACTATTAGTGTGCTGCGGACAGAGTAGCTATTAGCATAAAGGATGGTTTTATATAGCACAAAAAACACTCCCCCACCGTAAAAGACCCCCAGTGTGTGTGCGCACACACACACACACACACACACACACACTTACAATAATGACCTATTTTGTTAAGCACACTGAACATTCCAAGTACACAATAATAAACTCCTCATTTGTTATGTACTGGAGACATTAAAGAGAGAGCAGAAGGAGAGGAGGAGAGAGAGGAGAAAGAAAGAGGGAAGAAGAAAAAAGGGCTGCATGAGTAGAGAAAAATAATGAGGAGAGAGACATGGAGAGAGATCTGAGGACAGACAGAGGGACATAGGGACAAAGGACAGACGGACTCAGGGACAGTTGAAACAGATGAGAAAGAAACGGAAAACAATACACGTCTCCAGAAACAGAGAGGACAGCAGAGAGGATAAAGACAGAGAGGAAGTGAAATGAAGGACTTCTCCACTCCTTTACACCGCCAAATACAGGATGCTGTCCATGCAATCACAGTGCCCCCTATTGGTAGTCTGGATATTGGCAAAATCAAGTCACAGAGGTGGCAGTTCTCTGCATTTTTGTTGTGCTTTATTTTTTTATTATCTGATCCCAGGCATCTCTTCAAAACTCAAATCCCTGCTTTCACTTATGCTCACAACAAAAGTGATTTGAGGTTATAAATCAAAATATCTAGGATATACATCAATAAAATAAAAAGCAAAACAGTCAAGTGAAAGAGAAAGAGACAGAATCAGAGGGTGAGACATCGACCCAACTGGTAAATGGACTTGCATTTATATTATTATAGCGCCTTTCTAGTCTTCCGACCACTCAAAGCCAAGCCCCCAGGAAGTGCGCCAGTCGTCGATCCCTACTTTCGTAGCGACAGTACTGCAACGTCCGTGTCAGTCATGTGATGCATTGGGCCCAAAAATACATTTTCCCATAGACTTACATTGGGAAAGAGACATCTGTAACTCAGCGGATAATTTTTTTTAGGTGAATCAGCTACCCAGTACGAACTAATAGCCGATCCAGAGTTATTTCCCTTCCTCCGTTCATGTGAGTGAGACCCAGACCGAGGCTGGAGCGGAAGCCGTGACAACGGCGTGATGTTAGGACCCTGTGACCAAGTCATGTGACCGA
>CAKALG010044842.1:0-16433 GCA_916700815.1 Helicolenus hilgendorfi
TTATGACTTCTCATAATACTATGACTCTTAAACTTATGACTTTATTCTCATAGTATTACGACTTTCTTTCTCGTAAACTTGTGACTTTATTCTAATAATATTACTTTATTCTCGAAATCTCAGATGTATTTATTTTTCCTCAATGTGGCCCTGATACTCTGTCGTAGACTTTCCATCTTTTCTGAAAAAATATTTGTTTTAACATTATTATTTCCCAAAATTTGGGAATAGTTTATTTTCACTATTTAACTCACAATAGAAGTGAGCCCAATGTGAATAAGAGTCATATGAGTGACTATTCTGATCAGAGGTTTCACTTACTCTGTGTCTGTGACCCATTTATGTATTATGTGTATTCATTTTGGGGTTGAGAACCACTATTATAGAGCTGTCTGAGAAACTGTTTTCAATGCAAACACATGCAAAATATATGCTAAATATACAGTACCTTGAAGAGACAGAATCCTAAGTGGCATTTTGGTTCTACATGAGCATGAAAAACAAAAATAACGCCACCTCTGCAGATCTAGGACCTACTTCAGCAAGCAAAGCAGTTTTGTCCTGTTTCCAGGTAACATGCAGTGCAGTTTGACACTCACTAGGTGGCAGACATACTGTACACTGCCTCTGCAGGCACACTAACTGCTGACATGCTAATATGTATGTGTGAACGGCCCATAACACATATCCTCTCTGTCTCTCTCTCTCTCTCCCTCTGCACACACAAACACCTCATCCATCAAGCCAGAGAGAAGGTCACATTGGCAGTGCTGTACTCTCTGTAATGAATCACAGCCGAAAGCATCGTGCACGACTCCATAGTGATGATACAATATGTAAATAGTCTACTGGAACTACTGTAATAATGCAAATACTACAAAAATGCAACCATAAAAACAGAAAGCCACATTACACTGGCCAAACCCCGACACGCTCTACTGTTTTGCAGAGGCTCTAGTAGGTTTCAAGGATAGAGTGAAGCTAGTGGTATCATATGAAACTAGAAATCCTAAGGAAACCATGTCATGCTAAGATGTTGGGAAGGAGGCTAAATAACAGTCCAAACAGTCCAGTTAGGCCATTTTGGTAGAATATGACAAAAGAATAGAAACAATGTTGTTTTACTTTTGTACGGCACTTTGTAGGCGGACGTTTAACTGGCGTCCGGTGGTCACTTTCAGTCCAAAAATGACGGAAGTGCTGCTTCCCAGCTGCTGCTGGCCGCTGATGTTGCAATGGAACGAACAATTGACTTTCACTTCTTGGCAATATACTGTACATTCTTCGGTTAAAGGTCCAATTTCACATATGAGGATCAGTTTAGTTGTCACGAGGAGTCGGCCTGTCTGTCGAGGATCTGGAGGAGCTTTGTCACGTCTGAGAAAATAACTCCGACAATGTCGCAGTGATGTCATCGGGCTTATCCCAGCTCAGCTTGAGACTTAAAATGTATAACACAAAACATGTGGAGATGTGGAGTTAGAAAGAGCATTTATCAACAAAGTAGTGTTATTGAGGAGTGTAGTGGTTTTAGAGCTTTGACTAAAAGTCAGGATGTCTTGATCCCTGCTTTGTCTTTTTACATCTGTATCTGCAACACTGAATCACTAGACCCCGTTAATGGCAGCGCTTTCTACACAAAAACATGACTCACTAGTGTTTTTAACCCTCTTAGACCAATGGCTTCTATGGTATACCCACGAGTCTCCCTTTACAGACATGCCCACTTTATGATAATCACATGCAGTTTGAGGATGGACATCATATACTTCTATCATAGTGTTCTAAACCCTTATACACTTTTACACACAGTGCTGAGCTGCATCTCAGATGAGGTACACCACTTCTATGTGACATCTACTGTTGACCTGCTATCTCCCCCTAAAGACCCCCTGGACCCCCCTAAAAAAGACACAAACGGGTCTCTGTCTCAGAGGTGTGTACAGTTTTGTGAAAATGGTGTGAAGTTTGAACGAGGGGACGAATAGCGCTGCTTTGTTTGATAAGAACGGTCCTTCGGCAGCCAGTGTGCCTGAACAAACGGTGCGTGAGTTCATCGTGATGCATCATGTCTGAATGTGGGCTACCGAGCAGTGAACTCATTCTCCGCTCGTGCAGCAGGAGCTGAAAGAATGTCCCCCGTCAGCAGTTTTTTTTAGAGAACAGCAACATAAGAACAGGAGAGAGGAGAGAGCAAAGGAAAGTGAGGACGAGCTAATCGTTTAATCCCCCCCTCTCTCCCACAGAAGGATGTGAGGCTCCGCTGGGTGTGACGGTACTTTTCCGTCACCGGTGACATCTGGAGGACGCAGCCTCCTTCTGGAGCGCCCACTGCAACCTGATTCGCTCACTCTTTCTGTGTGTGTGGAAATGTTTTGTTGCTACTAATAACACTTTTCATGCTGGTAGAAAGACCAGTGATTACGATGACTTATGACAGACTTAGCAGACGTGTGAGAGATATGAAGAAGATGGATTTCACTCCTCTTTTCTCTTCTTCTGTGTGTCCCAACAGCAGACCTCTGCTCTGTTTTACTGCGAGTTGCATGATCGTATTTGGCCAGTGAACTGATTCTCATTATAATGAACCTGTCAGAAGCTATTTATGGTATGCAAAGAATTCATGCAGGGCTGAGGCGATCTAAAGTTGAAGGTGAGCATGCGAAGGACACTACACTTGCCGCAGTCTTTATCTCCTGGTTCACCGCTCAGGTGATCTACGGGGGGGCGGAGATTACTGCAGATCCTCTTGCAGAGTAAAACTGCAAATTACAGCAGAGAAGTAGTCGTGGGAAAATGACTGATATCCCATGTTTCTATGTCAAACCTCCAGAGGTCAGTGTGGCCTCAGTCCCACGTGAAAGGAGCAGTCAGCAGACTGTGCAGGTGTAGTGGTGGGATGCAGTCGTGCAGATCTAAAGAGGAAGTAGTAGCAAGGAGGGGGCTGGACCGGGAGGCAGGAAGAGGAAGACAGGAAGAGCTGCAATGTTCTGCAGGGACAAGGTGACTCCTCCGCAAGGCAGGTTTGTTCACGAGTGTCCCTGTGCACCTGCAGAGTCAGAGGGAATGTTTGCATCACACATCACACAGATTTTAACATGAACAGCTCACAAGATTATTTATTTATTTCCCTAGTAGCAACGCAAAATGAAACAAAGTAAGTGCATTAGTAATAATAGTTATAGTTATATATTTTACCTTTCAAACCTCAGGGTGTGATTGGCAATCTATTAGGCATTCTAATGAGTGACTAACTCAAGATTACAAAGGTTACAAGGTGCATTTACAGGGTTGTGCAATGAAATGTGCATCGTAGCCTCCTCACACTACACACACACACACATACTATAAAACATAAATACACATATTAGAATATAATAGAATCGAGTATACTTTCAGATTACTTTTTATATACTTATCAGAGATATACTGAACAAAATTATATTTAAGTATACTTGGTTTATACTTATTTTTTGATAACTCTATTAGAGTGTGTGAGTTTGTTAACGTATGTTTCGATATGAATTCACTTCAATGCTTCAAGAATTTTCTATGTTTTTGAATTATTGTTTTGCGTCCCCTTGCAATGTTTTTGCATTACAGGCTACCTCGCAATAAGTTTAGCGTTTAGTCCAGTTATAATTCACTGGGAAACGCTCTGCAGATGCTACAGAAAGGAGACATGATGTGACACTTTACATGATGCATTTATCGTCCATTATAGCTGCGACAGCGTACAGTCACTGGCTGTGAGCACAGCTGCAGCTGCTCTGCCTGGCTGACGAAGCTGTGGATATGGTTTTAACAGGTATAACAGTAGGTACACCACAGGAATTCAGTATTAAACTGCATGTGATTATCATAAAGTGGGCATGTCTGTAAAGGGGAGACTTGTGGGTACCGATAGAACCCATTTTCAGTCACATATCTGGAGGTCAGAGGTCAAGGGACCCCTTTGAAAATGGCAATGACAGTTTTTCCTCGCCAAAATCTAGCCTAACTTTGGAGCGTTATTTAACCTCCTTCCAGACAACCTAGCATGATCTGGTTGGTACCAAGACCGTAAAGTTGGTTGGGATCGCCCATCGTGTGTCAACCACAAAAACAGAGAAATAAAAACCCAGCAGGTGAAGATGTAAGTCAGTGTGGATCATGTTCAGTGCAGTCAAAGGCAGTGGGGAACATAAAAGTTGGATTTAACGTCAATAAGTCAGGGACTGTGTGAAAATGACCGCAGCCTGACTCAATGTTTTCAAAAGATGACATTATGAGACGCTTACAACACAATCTTACCGCCTGCCTCTCTGTGGTCTGGTTAGATGACGTGCGGCAGGAAGGAGTTTCAAAGCATCGCCACAAACATTCAGTCACAGCAGATTAGTCAGACATTGCTGGAGATATTTTCTCTTCCTTCTCTGCACACATGAAGAACTGACAGACCACTCAGGGCACTTTACACTATACATCACTTAAGCATCAGAATCTAATCTAAATACTCATTCACACACCGATGGCACAGGGGTTAAGTATCTTGATCAAGGACACTTGGACATGTGGGGATGGAACCACCGACACCCTGTGAGTCAAAGCCGCCCTACTAAGCACCAAAGGTTAGAATATCTCGGCCTCTGCTGACTCACAAGAGACAGAACTATGGAAGTGAAATACTAAATAAATCACAGGACTGCCCCTTTAACTGACGACTGAGCTGACCGCCATTTTCAACAGGGGACAGGTGAGAGTCGACAGGTGAAGGGCGGGTCAAAGGGAGATCGTCCTCCTCTAAAAACAGACTCTGTTGACACTATGTGCAGTTGACTTGTGATCCGTAACGATGACCGATGACGTCCACTCTGCTACTCTGATTCAACTACAACTCTTCTGTTGGTTAAACAGATAAAAGCTCCTTCATTCATCATCACCGTCTGATTTCATGAAGTGGCATTTGGTGCCACGTCTTTAGTTGTTCTGCCTTATAATAAAAACATTTCAATAAACAATAGTGTATGCAAATTAGTGCTGGAGCACTGTGAGCGAGCAGGATTCAGGATTCTGGTTTACGGCATAATATTCCCTTATCAATCCACCCGACAGTCTGTTAATGGTTGTGGGTTTTATATGACTGCAGGTCACTTCGGCTGTAACAGGGTGTGTTACTTTCACCTTGTGCTTGAAGGGCATCATGGCTTCAGTTAGAGTCACAGTGAATCCTTTGTCTCTCATGTTCAGCCAAAATCTGTGTTCTACCTTTCAACAGGTGTTAATATGAGGTCACTGCTCCTCCACGGCAGCGCAGGTCTGCTGCAGACACACACTCTGCTTTACCTGTATGAGACGGAGAGGAAACACTCCAAGCAATGTCATGAAGACAAGGTCAGAACTCCATAACCTACACATGGTCCCACCCTGTAATAACCAATGGGAGCTCTTTTTTAGGCCCTAAAGGAACTTACTTGCCTTTAAGTTTTGGCAGTAACAACAGAAAAAATATTATTATTATTATAAGCTTTCCTAAACAGAAGTGCACTGTCAATAATCTGCATAGAGTATTCTCAATTAAAGTGAAATAAAAGTCTTTTTATGGACAAGAGAAATATGTAAAACACGAGAAATAAAATATTTTACACATAACATACATATAACATGCAACACAGTCTCACAGCAGTTTGTGAAATAGTCACATAATTTAATCGGTTTCATTTGTCTACATAGACACGAATTTCCTTTTTTTTCGTGACACTCAGCACGACTTTCAACAACGTAATTTTAGTGCTTTTTCCTACGAATGTCCAGCGACAGGTGACGCACATGTCAATTTTTGCTTGAGTCATTTCAAAATAAAACTACTACTGCTAGGAATAGATTGACTTGGTTAGGCTTAGGTAACAAAACGTCTTAGTTAGGTTTAGGAAAAGATCGCTGTTTGTGTTTAAATAATACCAGAAGTGCCATAACTTAAGTACGGAAGTAACGTGACAAAACTACTTACTTAGCTTTAGGAAAAAATCTTGGTTTGGGTTAAAATAACAATAGAAGTGCAGTAACTTAAGTACGGAAGTTACGTGACACATAAATCAACTCTGACTTGTGGTTTCACACGGGACATGAACGCCACCCATCCAATCTGACCTCGTCCCTATGCGGTGTTTGCTGCTCTCTATACTTCCTGTAAGTCGATTTATTTTGAAAAGACTGGAGCGGAAATTGACATGTGCTGTTAAAAGTCGTGCTGAGCATCACGAAAAAAAGGGAATATCATTTGTATGTACACGAATCAAATAGATTAAACTGCTGTGAGACTGTGTTGTACATACGCTACAATAATACAGCAGAATAGCATTAGATTAATCATAATGAGTTGGTATCCATGTCAATGCTCTCTTTTATTAAAGCAATACTACCTTTTCACAACCTGCAGCAACACTATGAGAACTAGATTTTTGAGATATTGCATGCAGTCACTGAATCCAGCCGTTGTTAGTAAAAAAAAAATAGCTCCCACGCTAACTGCTGCTGAAACCACAATCATCTGACTTTGGTTTAAACTGCAAACAAGCAGATTTTCCAAAGGGCTGGAGCGTTTCCTCTTCAAAACACTTGGCCTTTACCTCAAAAAGACAGGTTACAGAGTCTGACTTGTGCTAAATTGCTCCCAGTTCAGACAGCCGGCGTCTAATTCTGTAGTTATCTATCTGGCTCAAATATTAACCATCACATGAATTATTGGAAGGAATGAGTACTAAACTTTGTACTGGGGTAAGCAGCAGCTAAATATGAGTGAGATGTGGATTAATTTGTAACCAGCGCACTGTTTCGCAAGAGCATATATTTCACCACAGCGTCAGGAGAGTGGCCAGTCAGTCAGGATGTGTAATCTGCATCGAACAGGTTTAGAGCATGCAGCTCAGACAAGAGGGACAAAAACAATGAAAGTTTAATAGATGGGGTGTTCATTACACAGTGGACACCAGCAGCTGGTCATATCATATGCACCTTCTGCTTCAGACTGTGCTGGCTCAAGCAGAAACCATTGGCAGATAGCGATAAAAACATTGCTCCAGGTAGGTTGTTCTGTGGTTTATTTGATTGTTTATCATAAAGGCAAACTCACTTCCAGATTCCACTATACTGATCCTTCCATATCCCATTTTATCTCCAAGTCTGCATATTGATGACAGCAAAGGAGCTGATGAAATGTCAGCAGCCCTATCAATTTCCCACCTTCACTCTGTCGTGACATCACGTCCTGCCTTTAGGGGATTGGGTAACAGTCCCACAGAGAAAAACATTCACCTGCCTGAGTGTATCAGCAACAGAGCGACACAAATGCAGGAGAATCAGTAGTACAGAAAGAGGTCAGGTTTATAATACTCCTGTTAATCTCCAAGAGTGGAAAATGGATTAATTCCCCATTAATCTGTCATATCATGTTAGGTGAATAAGCTAGATCACGTAATTCACGTAATCGTGAAGCACGGAATATAAGGAGCAGATGAACGCCGTGTAGGGAGGAGGTTGGGATGGATGGGTGGGTCAAAAAATACCTGACTTTCACACAGGAGACTGGTGCTTGTGTCCCGTGTGAAACCAGAATTCAATGTTTATTTATTTGTCATGTAACTTACATACTTAAGTAACGACACTTCCGGAGTGATTTTAAGCCAAACCGCTATCTTTTCCTAAACTTAACTAAGTAGTTTTGTTGCCTAAACCTAACCAATTCAATCTGTTCCTAAACCTAATTAAGTAGTTTTGTTGCCTAAACCTAACCAAGTCGATCTTTTTCTAAACCTAATTGAGTAGTTTGTTGCCTAATCCTAACCAAGTCGATCTTTTTCTAAACATAACTGAGTAGTTTTGTTGCTTAAACCTAACCAAGTCGATCTGTTCCTAAACCTAATTAAGTAGTTTTGTTGCCTAATCCTAACCAAGTCGATCTTTTTCTAAACATAACTGAGTAGTTTTGTTGCTTAAACCTAACCACGTTGATCTTTTCCTAAACCTAACTGAGTAGTTTTGTTGCCTAATCCTAACCAAGTCGATCTTTTCCTAAACCTAACTGAGTAGTTTTGTTGCCTAAAACTAAGGAAGTTGTTTCCTGTGAAGACGGAAGTTTATTTTGGAAAGACAGTATGCATGTAACGAGTGGAAATTGACGCTTGTTGCCGGACTTTCATAGGAAAACGAATGAAATAACTTTTTTGTCATACGAACCGTTGTACCCATTCGGCTACCGATACTGTTGTTTTTATTCAATACTCAAACAGGAGAAAATCATGATTTGTTGGGGACTATTTTCAACGTTGGATTAATCCACATGCTCTAGTGAGTAGGTTATTTGGGACAGCAGGATAGAATAGATATAGAAGACAGAAGGACGTTTCATTTAGCATTGTCACATGAAGTAGCCCACAATTGCTTGTTTCCTTTTTGTTCACTGCACTTATGAACTGTGAGGTTCCAGTAGGGAGGAGTCGGGTTGAACAAGTTAAATGAAACCACAGATTCTTTTCACAACTCTTACACATTAACCAGTTCCTTTGAGAGAGGACATTTAAACTTTCCATAATGACCCTCTGTCAATTATTGACCTCTGGGGCATTATGGTGTGGCCTTGGTTTGTGACTGACTAAAAGGACTTCAGACATTCTATGTGGCAGACGTAAAGGAGAGCACAGAGAGGCTTCACTATCAACTGTGTTTATCTTTAACGAGTTGTAGCAGGGAAAATATCACTACTGTTTCAGTACTGTGTGCCCTTTACCCTCAGTCTCAACTCACAACACACAAGAAGAAACACATGCAGTTGACAGACTGTTAAACCTAATAAATCCCTTCTCTGTTGCTTGAAGTCCATAGAATCAGTTATATTGTCTAATGGTCCCACATTTTTAAAATCCCATCATTGTGAGTATTGTTGTGTTTATTTTTAGGACACAAAGATTCAACTCTATGATCATGACGCTTTAGTCAGTGATGGTGTTTTATTGAACTGCATTATATTGAAAGTCGGGCCGTCAAAGTTAACGCGATAATAACGGGTTAACGCAAATTAATTCTAACGCCACTAATTTCTTTAAAGCATTACTGCAACTTCTGATTTTGTAGCGGCTCATTTATAAAGCCAGAGTAAAGATACTGGTATCATATGAAATATGTCATGTTAGCTTGTCGAGAAGGAGGTTAAATAACACTCCAAACTTTGACGAGGAAAAACCGGCATGTCCATTTTCAAAGGGGTCCCTTGACCTCTGACCTCCAGATATGTGAATGAAAATGGGTTCTATGGGTACCCACGAGTCTCCCTCTTTACATTTGAGTTTGCTATATTGGGATTTAAGCATATTTTTTATGCTAAATGCAGTACCTGTGAGGGTTTATATACCTACATTTCCATAAAGCAGCATATTTGTCCACTAATAAGGTTATAAAATACTTGACAAATCTCCCTTTGAGGTCAATTTTGAACCGATAAAACAGATGGCTTGGATCCATAATTGGCGGGTTCATATTTAAACCTGCAGTAGGCAGAACATTTTTGGCATCATTTTGCAAAAAAAAACATAATAACCTTTCAGCATATTGTAATTCAAGTGTTCTGAGAGAAGACTAGACTCCTGCACCTCCTCACCTCTCAGCTCCAAGCACATTGGTTCCTACTGAAGACACATGTTTTAGAAATAAATAACATCCAAATGTCATGTATCCCACTCTTTCCAGTTTATGTTAGCTGAAAACAAACCGCAGCCATTGAATCCACTTCCATGCCTAAGCTCTACGCTTCTGCTGAAATATCATGCACCAATGTCCTGCAACAAAATGTACTATGGCATTCCTGTCAGTGTTTCACCTATAAACAGATGCACTGTACGCTCTGCCATCAGAGTGCACAATATGGTCAAGGTCAGGAGCTTTGTCTGTGGAGACAGGCGGAAATGGGATCCTGTTGGATTCCTGTAGGAATAGATTGACGTGGTTAGGTTTAGGTAACAAAACGTCTTAGTTAGGTTTAAGAAAAGATCGCTGTTTGGGTTAAAATACCTACAGAAGTGCTGTAACTTAAGTACAGAAGTTGCGTGACAAATAAATCAACTCTGACTTGTGGTTTCACACGGGACATGGACGCCGGTTTCCTGGGGCGAAAGTCCTGATTTTTTTGACCCAATCATCCACTCGACCTCCTCCCTATGCCACGTTCGCCGCTCTTTATACTTACTGGTTCACAGTTGCGTGGATTACATACAAATTGAGTTTGTGCTGACCATGATGAAAAAAATGTGAAATTCCTATGTCTATGTCCACAAATCAATTCACTACATTTCGTGGCTATTTGACGAACTGCTGTGCGACTGGGCTGTAATATGTCGTGGAAGCGACAGTAATCAGCTCTTTCCTTCGTCTGAATATTATCTTCCACAGCTCTTGGATTAATGAGTAATTAACCTCTTTGAACCCGACAGGCACAGCTATGGGTCAGTTTTTAAAACCTCGTGTCAAGTGGACAAGCCGTGTTCAAACCCATTCTAGTGGAGGCTGAAAACGTAGGTAATAAATGCACAAAATGATGCACAAGATATGTAGGTTATTTCTGTTAACTTAGTTTAAGCAGTAGAACAAGCAAACACAGAATATATATCATCATACCATGTTTAAAAATGATAGTTATTACTGCAAAAGAATCCCTTAGGTGTGATCTAAGATTGGAAAGCAGCAACATAATGTAATAATCCACAGCACTAGAATTAATTAGGAATTATCTCATTAGTTTCGTGCATGTGCCATCATGAGGCATTATGGGTGCTTACTTTCAACTCAACCAGCTACAAGCTTTCACTGTATTTTTCATTAATGTGAATGTGGAAATTATACCATGACAATGTCTTTGCTTGTGTAGTTAATTTACTACAGATCTTATAAGCAATACATCATTACAAGCCATTGTCTTATTTTTTTTATTCCAAGCAGCTTTTGGGTTCCTTTCTCATATAGTGCAAAAAACAACTTTATGTCTGCTTTTGTTCTTGCATTACTTTTCCAGACAATGCACACACATGGTTTTCATTTCAGTGAAATGATTGCGTGTCTATTTACAATTTCAGAAAATTACTAAAGCTGCCGGATGCAGCTCCTCGGTCCTCGGTTGGGGGATTCAGACAAGCACATACAGTACATAACCTTTTAAAACTCTTCTGTGTAGGATTGTAATATGAGTATCTTTTAAATTATTCGGATGATGGAAGTTTGGGTTTGTGGAAAAACGAGACAGTCATGGTGTGAAATGGTGCAGTATGTGTTGCTTTCATTCCACTATTATCAATGTCTCTGGGTTACATTTATGCTGTGCACATTTGTCTTTATTGATACTACTGATAGGAGTCGCCACAGTCAGAACGAGAACAGGCTGGTTTCACTAGAATGAAGAAAAAAGACATTAGCTTCCAGATACTGTGTAAAAAGTGGGCTACAAGTATATAACTGGTAAACTAACAGTATACCATAAGTACACTTGTAGTATATTTCATGTTATAGTTGCAAAAAGTATATTTTTATAAACTAAAAAGTGGGTCAATTTAGTCTAAAGAAATATTGCGGTACATACTTAGGAATATACTTGAATTATACTTAAGTTTACGTCATAAAATAAACCTACCACTAGTTTATCTCTGATGTGAAAAATGATTCAACATCTGTTTAAAACTACATTTCAGAAAGACAGCAAACAAACACATTTCCCAGAATATCTTTTGGTTGTAACCACATGCATTGTACTAAATGGGCCAACGCATGCAACAACACCAGTATGTTCATTTGAGACTGGTTGGGGGGGTTCTCTCCTAAGACAGGATGGGAATGAGGGAACAGCTACAAACCAGTTTCATGAGTGTTACACACCCGCGTCGATCATGAATACCAATTAAACACAGAGTGGGTGATCATCTTTGTGAGAGTTGATATAGAAACTTGCCTTTGTGTAAACGATGCCCTGCGACCTGTGAAGACTCACTTTCACCTTGAGTGCAGCCTCCCCCCCACACACCCTTACACAGCACACATGTTTATTGTGTAAATAAGCGGACAAAAGGCAGCAGTCGTCTAGGTGTGGTCGCTGCCAGACACCGGGCCGTATCATTAGAAAGATGGCAGGCTTTATCTCACCGACTGTCTCTGTGATTCCAGCCTGATGGTTACCTTCACGTGAGCTCCATCATGTAAACGCAGGAAATGAGCATTGTAGTCGTGCAAATTATGACCAATTTTGGATCAGGACAAGTACACAGTAGCAGCGTGGCTCTCAGAAAGCATTAGAGCTTGATTAGATAGGTGAGATTCAGTGCTATGACGATGACTGATAGAAAGTTTCAACACGTTTCAGTTTCTGCCCGTTACATGCATGCAGTCTTTTCAAAATAAACTTCCGTCTTCACAGGAAACAACTTGCTTAGGTTTAGGCAACAACGCTACTTGGTTAGGCTTTGGAAAAGATTGTGGTTTGGCTTAACGTTTTCCATTCCCTCCTCTTTTTCATAAACCCATCTTTTAGGGTGTCTTTAGTGGGAGATAGCAGAGCACTTCTGTTCTGGAAACTGCTCAGAAACCCTCTAATTGTCAGCATATCTAGGAAAACCATCCATCCTCTGAATGCCCTCGGTCTCTGGTTTGTGGTTGCAAATTTAAAAAAAATGGTCTCACTACAATGAGTCTCTCTTCTGTGAAATGTCACACATGAATACAGTTGGACTCATTGGATCGACAAGAATCTCAGCTTTACAGTGATACTCAATTTATGGATTTCAAGACTGTTTAGGGACCCCAGAAATATTCAAACTAACCATTTAAAATAGGCAAAAATAACACATTTGTACTGCATTTGGGTACCAATAGAACCCATTTTCATTTAGAGGTCAGAGATACTTCACCCCAAATTGCTCCTGAAGGCTGAACCATTGGTGTGTGAATGAGTATTTAGATTAGATCCTGATGGTCACGTTGGCACCTTGTATAGCAGCCTCTGCCATCAGTGTATGAATGTGTGTGTGTGTGAATGGGTGAATGCTAACATGTAGTGTAAAGTGCTTTGTGTGGTGGGAAAACTAGAAAAGCGCTATGTTAAGTTATGCAAGACATTTAGCTCTAAAACTGAGCTATAACCAGGCTTGTTGAGTTATCTGGCTGAGAGGAAGCATGGATGTTGAAAAGGAACATGTCTGCCAGCGCAACACTGTGGCTCATTGATGAATAGTTTCTGGACAACAATGGAGCTCTATTGGCACGGAGAAATAAGATAGATCGGGCGTTGATACTCACACAATAGGCCTACTTGTTTTGTAGGATACGTTCATTGTTGGTTTGAATCCCAAGGCCAAATTGTATAGATGTTTCTAATGGCCACTCTCAAAGTCCTTCGTAGAGAGAGGCTAGATGCGATAACAGTTCAAAGACAGGACACATTTATTCGTCACGTAACTTCCGTTCTTAAGTTACAGCGCTTCTGGTGTTATTTTAACCTAAACCGCGTTCTTATCCTAAGCCTAAGTAGTTTTATTTTGAAAAGACTTCAGTGGAAATTGACACGAGCATCACATGTTGCTGGACATGCGTAGGAAAAGGCATGAAAAATAAGCTGTTGAAAGCGTGCATGACTTTTAGTGCATGTGAGCGAGCAAGGTTTCGTTTTTTACAAGATCAATTTGAGTATTATTTAAGCGCTGTCTTTTGAGTTAAAGGACGGTTTTGCTCAATTTGTGTATTTATGTAACAAAAGGGTTTATGTTTGGTTAGAATTGGAGGTTAAAGATGGGACTTGATTATGAAGTCTTTACGTCATAAAGCTGGACAACAATAGTAATTTCACTCCTTTTGTCCTTGAGGAGATATTTAAAGGTCAAAACCCCTATGTGCGTAATCCCAACCCATCACACACATATTTACATTCAAACAAAACGTACACAGCTCAAGAGGCTCTGATGGCGGCACATTGCAGAGCGATTTTTCACACATGCACGCATGAACACCCGCATTACACACCGCTCACACGGCCAGACAAGAATGTGAAGGATGTACACGCGTCCGTGTTGTCGGCGGGCTGGCGGTTCTAATCGTTCCTTGCTAATCTAAATGAATTCAGACGAGGCATTATACAGTCACTTAGTACTAGGTAACACAGTATAAATTAAAAGCCTCTTATTTGGAGCTCAGATTGAAAATTGGGTCATCATGTGGCCCCTGGCACTGGCAGAAGAAATGCCCTTGGAGCCGGCTTTAGAGGGGGGTTATAGGCTGTAGAAGGCAGGATATATATACAGGTTTCAACTATGTGTATACTTGGCAATGCGGTGTAACTAGAGCTTATTATCCCTGTGGTGTGAGGGGGGGCGGCTGTGAGGAGTCCACTGCACACAACAACACAGGACACCCACCAAGTTAAACTGGGAACAGATACCAGTGTGAGCCACACAGGCTTCAGCTAAATGAACTCCATCCTGCCAGTGAAGGGGATGACATGTATTGTTTGTGACATAATGAGTGTTTTAGAGCAGCCGACTTCATTCACAATTGTAGGTTGGTGCACTGTAATCTGGCATTCTGCGTGCGCCTTGTTGTAATTGTTGGCATGCAGGGATTTAACCCGAACAGTCTTTAGTCACACTTGGACATCCATTAGACTTGCTGATATTTTCAATAACTTTCATTTACTACTATTAGGTCGTATGTTACTTTGTTTTCTCTCAATCAATCACGCTCCATTTCTACCCACTGCAGCTTTAAGTCCTAAATTAGGTTTAATCGAAGGTGAATTGGCCTAATGTGGGACATTTTTTTGCATTTCAGACAGCTGGAATATATTGCGATATGAAGCCAATACATGAAATCCACACCGAGTACCACTCCGAAACCCCCAGGATGTGTCCTAATCAAACCAAAGAAGATGCAGCCACCCCCCAGTAATGGAATATAATTTGCTCTTTACCTTAAATATTTTAAATAACGCAACGACTAAAAAACTATAAATGACCATTGTTACTGCACGATCCATGCTGTCCCACATTAGGCAAATCATCCTGTGCCACTTTTTGAAACCATATAAGTGTTACAATGGGAAATTTGATTGAAATATCATATATAGAGTATATTGTACCTATAATTTTAATTTGTTTGAGGACGACCTACACCCCACTGGAGCTTTTTCTTTTTTTACTTCAATTTCGTTTCCGGAGTAGAACTTGAAAACTGTTTTACTTAGGAACTTCAAATTCGCACCGTGGACACAGAGTCCAGTTGTTGCAACACAAGCAAGTAATGAAGTGGTTAAATACCTGGAGAGCATCAACAAGACAGACCATATTTGTCTGCTACTGACTTTATCCTGAGGAAGGTGAGCGAATAACAAGCTACATTGTTTTCAATAGACTATTTCCATTAGTCCCAAGAGGGTTAAAACCTTTGGCCCTACTGTAGTAGGGGTCAAGCGGCGAGCCTCGTTCACATTGCGGATATCTGCAGTTGGATTGTAGATATCTGTAATGAGAAACCCCATACACATGAATGGCAAAAGTTTGAATCTTACCAGTCAAAATGTAATTATTATCTCGAATTAGAGTTTTGATTGGGCAAAATATCTCTCGTCTAGCTATTAATCGGTCAAACAGCTTGCCATAGCTTGTAATTTGTATCATTTCTAGAGCAGGATGGTTGTGAATCAGGGGATAGAATAGGATGATGACTGAATTGTACACTGATTTTTCTAATTGATTATATGTGATTTTGTACGTGTATATACTGCATGTGCGTATATGTATATACGTATACATTATATACATGTAATTTATTGTTTTAAATGTTATTTAGTTTACTTGTGTATATTCTTTTTTCTTATATATCTATTTTTTTGTATTTATGTTTTTTCCTGTATCTATACTGGCTTATTTTATATTAATATTAGGTTTCTTTGTACCGAGAATGTTATTATTGGGGATGTTTGTGAATGTTTGTTATGTTGTTTCAAAATGAACAAAAAAACAATAAATATAATATTGAAAAAAAAACAGTTTGCCAAACACCACACTTGGTTTGTAATGTTGTGATTAATTAATAGGAATTTTGCTCTCCAAACTATATACAAACTGTATGTATGTGTGTATATGCATGCACATAGCCCTATTTATATTACAGATGTGTAAGTGTCTACAAATGATAAATTATGGACCACTTTTTTTGTAGACACCTGAAATAACTGTACCTCCACAGACTTTATCTGCAGAGCTCATCCAGCAGTGTGTGTGTGGAGGTGTAAAGAGCTGCATGTCTGCATCTATAGGCATTCTGTCCATCTCTCTGACGTCACAGTTTACGCACGGCGTCTCCTTGCTCTCCGATTGGCCGCCGCCGCTCCGCCCTCCTCCAAGGTAACTTGTTGGAGAGTTTCGGGCGGAGTC
>CAKALG010044850.1:0-10229 GCA_916700815.1 Helicolenus hilgendorfi
GCTGTCCAGCTGGCTGTGGAGACGGATGGACACGTCCTTCGCCACCTGAGAGAGTAAAGAGGGAGGGATGGAGGAACATTTAGCTCAGTGTGGCTTACAATCACTCGTGTCAACTGCATGGATGAAAAAATGTATATCCTGCAAAACGCTTTACATACAGCATGTGAGCAAATAGGAACTAATGAGAGAATATTTCATTTGGTTTCACATATTCAAATGTAAGTGGGTTTAAGAGGAATACTTCACTCACAAAATGACCATTTGTATATCAAGTACTCACTACGTGTTACCTTGAAATCTTGAAGAAAACTTGCATGCTGGAGAATACGAAAATGTCCAAAAACAGCTAAATCATATAAAAAAATCATTAACTAAAAACTCACACAACTGGTGCAGTATAATCCAAGTCTCATTTATCCAGTCGTATGCTCAGTACCTCCCAAACACTTGCTTTTTCACCAAAGACGGTAGTGGCAGAAGTGAAATAGTAGAATAGTAAGAAATAGTACGGTTTTAGCAAAGATGCATGTGTTTGGTAAGTAGTGAGCATACGACTGAATAAATGAGACTTGGATTTTACCGCACGAGTTGTTTGAGAGTTTGTAAACAGAAGTTTTGATATAGTTTTTCTGTCGTCAAACCTAGCCCCTATTTACTTCAATTCATCAACGATTTATTCGTGTTTTTGGATTCTCCATTCACCGTGGAGGCATGCAAGAAAAACAGTTTTTTTTTTTTAAAATTCAAGGTAAAACGGGGTGAATAATTACATAATAATAGATATAGTCATTTTAAGGGTGAAGTATTCCTTTAATCTTTTGTTTCAGGAACTATGTAGTAAGTTGGAATGTCAAAAAGACAATAATTGTTTTTAATTAAAGGAATAGTCACAAAAAGACACACCTAATGAATAAATAAAAAGAGACACACTTACAAACACTGGCCTAAACTGAAACACTATTAAAAAAAAACACATATTACTCATATTTCCCCCAAAATGAAGTACATAAGGTGGAGTTGTGGGCGATTTTCAGATACCAGATCTTAATTTGCCAGAGTTGAGTACTATAACCTTGGCATGGTACGGCAACTTCAGTGCAAAGAGGAAAAACAAACTCTCCATGATTGTTAGTATTGCAGGGAAGATGATGGGCAAGTCACAGAAACAACTCTGCAATATATTTGACAGCGCTGTACACAGGAAGGTTAAACATATAACTACAGATACCTCACATCCACTACACTCAGAGTTTGAGCTGTTCCCGTCTGGTCATCGATTTAGGGTCCAAAGGGTCAGCCGGAACATTTATAAGAAGTCTTTTAATCACTATGCCATACAGTCATTGAACTCAGAATGACTGCATCAGGGAGAACTTCTGATTTTGTAAGATGTGCTCTCTTTTATTATCTATATGACCTGCTGCTACCTGCCCATTGCACTATTATATATACTGTTTATTTAAGTAAGTCAGTCTGTCTGTCTGTCTGTCTGTATATTTCCCCCAAAATAAAGTACATAAGGTGGAGTTGTGAGTGATTTTCAGTAACCAGATCTTAATCTGCCAGAGCTGACTACAATAACCTTGAAACTGTCATCAGGGGATTTTGCTTGGTAGATTACTATTCATGTTACTAATCTCTGTTCAGGTAAAAGATCCTTGGCTCTATTTCATTTAATTTTCAGGCATCAGATATGTTCTAGGAACGCCGCCAGTGCAAACGGGACCAGTTAAATGCTGGTTATTTTAACTGAGTCTACACAGTGTGACATCTCTATCAACAAGGACTTTTCATCCTTTTAATCTAATAAAGCCAAAAAGATAATTAACGCCACCCTGGCAGGAAGTGATCTTTTACACATAATGTGATCTTATGAACGTCTAATTGTCTACCCCCTGAGGGGATTTATTCATTAAAAGTTCCTAATGTCAAAGAGTCAAACTGGGACAAAGTCAACTCCCTGGTGTCTGATATGAAAACAGCACAACAGGAAACAAAAAGCAACAATAAACTAGAATTACCGCCTGGCGGTCCCTGGCGGTCCCTCCGCCAACCAGCAAGTTGCAGTTTACATCGATATCTGTCCAAAACGTCATCACTACATCACTTAAGCCTATTGGACATTTATGTGACATTGTTAT
This sequence comes from Helicolenus hilgendorfi, assembly GCA_916700815.1. NCBI lineage: Eukaryota > Metazoa > Chordata > Actinopteri > Perciformes > Sebastidae > Helicolenus > Helicolenus hilgendorfi. The sequence goes on from CAKALG010044850.1 coordinate 2,142, forward strand.
AATTGGCATATGAATTCTTGAGTCATGGCCCATAATGTGTTTTGTGAGGTCGTAGTGACCTTTAACCACCAAAATCTAATCAGTTTATCCTTGAGCCCGAGTTCATGTTTGTGCCAGATGTAATGAAATTCCCTCAAGGCGTTCCTGATAGTGTTGTCGCGATACTGGAATTTACCGATACCACGGGGGAAAATTGACACTACATTGAGGGCATTCAATTTTAGATTTTTAATAAAACATAAATAGCAATGTGTGTGTCAACTCGCTGTCAGAGAGAAGAGAGAGCAGAAAGCGCAGCTAGTACCTGTGTATCGATACTGCAGAAAATGAGTATTGAAACCATTTCAAATATTTAGTATTGATATGTATCGATAGTTCCTCCGATATCGCTTTCACGAGAATGGGGCGGCCGTAAGGTCACAGTGAACTTTGACCACCAAATTTGAATCAGTTCATCCTTGAGTCCAAGTGGACATTTGTACCAAATTTGAAGAAATTCCCTCCAAGCGATCCTGGGATATCGAGTTCACAAGAATGGACCAGACGAACGGACAAACCAAAAACATAATGCCTTCGGCCACGGCCGCCGCTGGCGCAGAGGCATAAAAACGGCCATCTGATAACTGCATCATGGTTTAGTGGCGCTCATGCAGTTATAATGTTATAATGTTCAACATGAGAATGACTTTACTATAAGGGAAGTACAACAACAAACACTTGATTGAGTGATATTTTGTTTGCTTCAGTTATGAGTTTTTTAGTCCGTTAGATGAAGTGAGTGGTCGTGTTACAGGAACACAGTCAATGATCCAGGTTTAATGTCCTCCTGACAAATAGATGAAGTCAAAGCACACACCTTGTTAAAGTCTTCAGACCAGCAGTGGACATTTTAGATGGGCTTTTTGTCCGAGAAATATTAGACTTTTAGGAACTAGGCAGCAATAAAAATGGCATAAAACTTCATATTCTGGGTCATATTAATGGCCATTTCTGACTCATACTGATCCAAACTCACGCTGGTATCTGGTAATGCAATTTTTATGCAAGCAGTAAAAATTGTTATTTTTCTATGACAACGTTATTAGTGTGCAATGAAAATACAGTTAGACGTGTGCTTTAAATCAAGGCTGAGAGGCAAAAATTAGCAGTACGGTAAAAATTTGTAAATGCTTCAGTTGACTTTACACATTACTGGACAGATGTTCACCCACTGTATCACGCTCAATCGGTGCCTTTTGGTTACCAAAAAAAACATGAATATAAAAAGGATAAAAAAGTGCAGATAAAAAGAGGTAATTTGCTTTAATAAATGTGAATTTAAACTTCAAAATGATTGCTCCATTGAAACTCACTATGAGGGCTTTTATTCTAAAATGCTGCTTTAGATTTGATGAAATGAAACTTTAATGATTCCCATCGGGAGCTGAGTAAAAGGATATATCCAGTTTTAAAGAAAAAGGCCTGTGTTAAATCAATCACTCAATAGCTCATAAATGTACTTAGCCTCCATTAACCTCAACACTGATTTAATCTAGTGGGAGGGTCTTTAGTATCTGATGATTTCACCGTTTTGTGTTGATAGAATTGACTTTTATGTTAAAAATTAGTGAGAGTAGGCCTTATTCATTTATTATTCACAATCATTTTATAATAGATTGTGTACTTTGATTTGGTCCCACCTCAAAAAGGACGCACACAAAGTGGTGACAACACAGAGCCACATTATCCTGTTGTAGTACTGCTCTGCACTAAAGGCCTGCCAGCTGCTTTCATTTGATTATATGGAAACCAGGTGAAAAGTCGGTCAGTTCAAAGCGCACCATCATTTGGTGACAATATCACTTGGTAAGATCTGTGCCCAGATGACTTTACTATGTGCTGCAGTAACACAATTGAAAAGTGCAAACTTTTATATACACTTTGACAACATTAAAATCAAGTTTGCATCTGGGTTCGTCTAATGTATGTTATTTTATTAATATGTTTTGGGGCAAATCATATTCAAGTCAGCACACTGACACACTGACAGCTGTTGTTGACTGTTGGGCTTGAGTTTGCCATGTTATGATTTGACCACATTTTTTATGCGAAATCTGGACAATATGTGTCATTGTTTTGTGTTGTTAATTGATTTCCAATAATAAATATATACATACATTTACATAAAACAAGCATATTTCATAAGAGTATTAAATACTTGACAAATCTCCCTTTAAGGTACATTTTGAACAGATAAAAAATGTACGATTAATTTGCGATTAATCACGATTAAATATTTGAATCGATTGACAGCCCTAATGTGTGTGTGTGCGTGTGTGTGTGTGTGTGCGTGTGTGAGGTTGTTCACACTTGCACTGCTCATCTGCAATATCTCTCTGAACACAATTTGTAATTGTTAGCACTTACTGTGTGTGTGTGTGTGTGTGTGTGTGTGTGTGTGTGTGTGTGTGTGTGTGTGTGTGTGTGTGTGTGTGTTTGAACCAGTGCCAGTGTGCAGCTGAATCCCACAATGCCCCTCTGTACTGCCCACTCTCACTCTACCCAACGGCTCCCTGAGCTCCACCACACGCCAATTCATGTTTTAATGTGTGCAGGCTGTGTGTTTCTTCTTCTCTGTACACCTCCTGTATTTCTCTCCGTCATTCAGTTTTCCTGTGGTTTCAATAGTTCCTAATGGTTCCCTTTGTACTGGTAAAATGCCGTCTCTTTCTCTTTTGTCATTTTTTTCCGCTTCACCACTTTCCATCTAATTCTCAATTTTATTCAACTGTCACACATCTCCTGATAATTGGATACCTGTTTTAGGTTATAATCCTCTGATTTTCAATTAAATGTCACTTTGCAACTCTCTGCCAGTAGTAGTTCAACCTGAATCCAGTTAATCGTGACAGCCTTTCCATCCTCCCTAATGCTAACAGTAGATATAAATGCTGAGTATGCAGTATTTTGGAAGTAAGCATAGAACAAATTAACGTCCTGTACGGGAAATATTAAAAAAAAAAATGGCCATCAAACTGTAACTTTCAAACTCTACTGCCGACTTCAAATATGAAAAATTAAAAACCTCAGGCAAGATGTTTACCTGAGGACTTATTTATTAATTTATGGGTTTTCCAAGCTGTCACTGGAGCCTCACACCACCGTCTACGATATTTCATCTTTTTTCCAGCAGCTCCTTCTCTTCATATTGTGCACTGAATTGGAGGACAATAGTATCCATCGACACTAAAAAATGCAAATGTGAAACTCGATAGATTTTCTTAATAATCTTACAGCGAGTTCTTTTGCGATGGTTGTATAACTGTGGCCACTATACTAACTGTACTGTCTGGTGCTGTGTAGTTCCTGGGGGCTTAATCACATGGGACATAGAGTCCATCAACAGAACATCAAAGGAAGATGTCAAAGTCCCGCCCACAGTGACGGATTGGCAGGTTATCTCTGGGGGGATGCGGCGCAGAAACACGACAGCAGCGAGAACTGAGCAATAAATATGGAGATGAAAGATGAAGATGGATCTTGCAGATTATCACTATAACCAAAAGGTTTTGCATATCAATTTTGCTCCCTCGGTCTCTCTGATGCAGATCAACAGAACCCGTCAACATCAGCGTTTGTGTATTAAGACACAGAGGAGTTCTTTATGTGGAGCTTTACATGGATCGAATCGGACAGAAAACGTGATTGATTAACACGGTGCTTAATTTTGATCGATGCATCAATATTCGAAAGAGAAAACCGTTTTTATTGATGGGATGTTTTCACCACTGCAGATTTATGGGTCTTCATCTCCCCTTCTCCACCTCAACCTCAACCTCCTCCTCCTCCTCCTTAACACTCCTTTGTCAGCCGTTGACTCCTAATAAATGCTGTATTGTTCTTCTATGTTAAAGGGAAGCGTGTAGGAATTTAACGCCATTGAAGCTGTGGTTTTACCCAGCAACAGAGCTATAGGATGTAATTAGCATTCAGTCAGGGCGCTGCCGAGCTGGGAAAGTGCATGTGTGAATGTGTGTGTGTGTACATGTGTGTACGTATTAAAGAGTGTGTGTGTGTGACAGAGAGAGTAGGAAAAAACCTCCAGAAGCAGAGAGAGCAAGGCAAGAACAAAACACACAACACACACACTGGCCACAGGGCAAACAGCAATATCGTTCAACAAGTGGCAGTTAGTCATCAAATAGGTCTCTCTCGTGTACACTACACTGTGTGTGGTTTGTGTGTTTGATGGTGTTCAACGGCGAGTCTCGAGTCTTATTAAGGCGGTTTGCACACACACACACTTTACTGGCTGCATGTAAAACCTCTCTGATAAAATCTACAGGGAGGGAAGCTGTTAAACTGATGGCCGTTACGGAAACACCACAGCTGTGTGTGTGTGTGTGTGTGTGCGTGCGTGTGTGTGTGAGTGCACTTCTACTTGTCTTTGCGAGGATCAATTTCCGTTTTGAACTTAAAATAAAAGGGCGTTTTGTGTGGTCCCCATTTCCTCAAAAAAGGCTGTTTCGTCACTGTTCGCATTAACATTACATTTAGGTTTTGTGAAGGTAAAGGTTGGGGTGAAACATGGGAAGGCATGGCATTATGTCAATGAAACTCCTCACCAGAAGTTATAAGAAGAATTTTATTTTAAAAAATCACAGAAAAATACGTTTAAAAAAACAGAAATATCTACAGGAGTTTACCCATTCACTTTTTTAATTTTATGAATAATAGAATTTAATTTAATAGAATTTCCTAAAACATCAGAGCATTAGAAAGTTGTCCTCTAGATTTAAACTCAACTGGTTAGGAGCAGCAACCGTACTACAGCACCTGGGGACACCTCCAGTGTTGCCCCGGAGCATTGACAGAAGAACTACTGAAACATTCATGTCTCTCGGTGTGGGAGGAAACACGTAAATCCGAGAAAGGTTTCAGTCAGCTCTGACAGGGTTTGAAATAAGGACCTTCCTGCTCTGAGGCGACAGTAACAAACACAGAGACCCTCTGCTTAAAATGAATTTATCACACCACTTTGCCCATAAAAAACAAGCTCAGCAGTCCTTTGTTGTTTGAATACATGTTGGAACCACAATTGTATTTATGGGGGCTCTTTCACTTTGCTTTTTTTGTCTATCTCAGAGTATTTTAGCCATTCTGTTGTCAAGTCAAATAAGAACATAACCATTTATACTGATGCTAAATCTGACAGAAACACTCCTTCAATCTGTAGTTTTATTTACCTCAGCACTCTACAGTCCTGCGTTGTTCATCAAATCACAGACTCATGTTGGGGAACGATGACTCCACTGAAACTGAAAGGCTTCAGAGGCCTGACAGTTGACCTTGGAGGTGACTTTATTGTTTTTTTTTAATGAGCTATGAAATGTGCTTACAAAGTGCGGCTCCGTGTAGAATTATCGACTGCCTGCTGTTTAGCTGAACCCCTCCGTTAATCACAGAGGAGAGTCCTGCAGAATCAGCTCGTAGTTGTGCAGACAGAAAAGAAGTGTTTTGAGTGAATCTTTCATAATCACACTACTGGTTTTTAAATAGCTGATAAACCAAAATAGAATGCTGCTCCGTCTCCATCTGGTTTCATTGCACTTTTTGTTGCAACACATCAATGACAAATAAGTCATATTTCGTAATAGGGCTGGGTGAGATGGCCATAATCTTCTATCCCGATACAGGTGATTTCATACCTCGATAAGGATATTAATCACAATATAGATATAGATTTCTGGTAAATAAACAGCCTATTTGAAATAACCGCATAGTAAAGTCTACGGTTTGTATACTCCTGTGAAGAAAGTGATGTTGAACTCCTGGGACTCATGATTACTGCCTTGCAGAGAGTGCTGGTTAACTAAAGAGATACGGCTGACACAACCTTAGTCTGCTTATAAAATAACGAATGACAACTTGAAACACATTTCTGGTTCTCTTCTTCTCATCTACGCTGTGGATTTCCTGCAAAAGCCTCATATTGCATCAGTTCATCACTGCTGTTTTTTTGTGTGTGAGCACTGTCATCATTTCATAAGAAGAAATAGCTTTACAGCCCTGGAGCCCATGAAGACGCTATAACTCATCACAATGTGTCAAACGCACACCAGCATCCATGCCAAGGCAGGTACAAACTATACTTCCATATCACTGATGTAGCTGCTCTCTTGCTCACAATTTATGATTTATGCTTTCCATATTCAAAGCTTGTCAGTTATAACATACTGCATAGAGTGTTTATATATTTAATTCAAGTCTGCTCAAAAAGGATTTTGCATGAGGCGCTGAGTAGCTCTGAGGTAGCCTCGGGTGTTGATGTTAAGCGTTGATGCTGTTGACCTTTTTGACATTCGTCCAACATTCTGGCCTCTCAACACCCATTTAGAGGATGTTACATCACAAGTAATCTGCTTCATGTCTATATATAAAGCCATTATGTGTGGAAGAGAGAGAGAGAGAGAGAGAGAGAGAGAGAGCCAGTGGCGTGACAGCTGTTCTAGTACAGCCTGTGATCCATCTATCTCTGGATAAAGAGAGAAGAGAGAGAGAGATAGGGACGGACGCAGGGCGCTGCAATGTGATGAATTCCTTCCTACAATCCTTGGCATGTCATTTGGCAGTTGGAAAAGTGTGTCTCACCTCCAATATCACCAACCATCATTCTGCTCATCCATCCGTTCATGCATACATACAGACAGCAATCCAGTAGTGTACTTGATATCATAGTAGTCGTAGTGGTATTTGCAGTAGTACTTGATAAGGCTAATGATTTTTCTCATTATCAATTTATCCCTCAATTATCTCTCTAATGTTTTAAGTAAAATAAGTCAAAATTCTTTGATTCCAGCTTCTTAAATGTGAATATGTGTTGGTTTCTTTCCTCCTCTGTGACAGTAAACGGAATATCTTTGAGTTGTGGACAAAACAAGACATTTGAGGACGTCATCTTGGAAACATTGATCGATATTTTTTACCATTTTATAGACCAAACAACAAATCGATTAATTGAAAAAATAATCGACAATGAGAATAATCGTTATTTGCAGCCTTAAAACCAACAGATATTAAATATTCAATGATATACAACAAAGACAAGCAGCACATTTATCACATTTGAGAAGTTGGAACCAGTGAATGTTTTCCATTTTTTGCTTGATAAATGACTTAAAAGATACATTGATCGTCAAACTTGTCAATTTTCTAATCGATTGACCCTTCAGCTTATCATTTGAGCACAATTGAACAGCGATTGTCCAATGGCTTAGCAAACATATCTAAGTGTGACAGGTCTGTCAAACTTCGAATCACTCCCGTTCCAAAAGAGTGTGCATAGTGCTCTAATAAGAGACTCAAACACCAGTACAAATCATTTTTCACATTAACATTCTAATTTTCATTCTCACATGCAGGGAAATGCTGTCACTGCAGAGCTCGTCTGTGGAAAAGTAGAATCATGCTGCAACACTAACAGACTGAAGTAGACAAAGCTGAATAAAGCACAGTATAGAAAAGGATCAGATTCCGAATGGCTACATCTTAGCCGATATCGATCAGTTAAAATATGTCTGGATTAGCCATGATACCAATACTTAGGATCGGCTTGGGGCGTGTCTGGTAGGTGGGGTCAAAACCAAAAAGAGCAAAGGTGTGAGTAATGGATTAACAGTGTGTTTATCTGCTCTCAAGTAATAGCTTGTTCACACTACACGAATTTAGCCCTGATTTTCCGATCCCCGACAAAAAGGCCCAGGCTCGAGTGTCATGTGTGAACTGCTCAAAGACACAAGCCAAGAGCTCGCCGATGCCTCGCAGATACATTCCAGATATCTAGCATGCTAACTATCTGGACCTGTCGGGGTCCTGTGTGTTACTTACCAGTTCTGCAGTGCTATAAAAACTATGATGGGATAAATAATCATTACATGTAGCAAAAGTAGTAGGTCTACTTTGAATCGTCCCATAATGACATAACACACACACACACACACACACATGCAGACAAACACACACACACACACGCAGACAAACACACACACACACACACAGACAAACACACACACACGCACACATGCAGACAAACACACACACACGCACACA
>CAKALG010044851.1:0-10895 GCA_916700815.1 Helicolenus hilgendorfi
ATATATTTATATATAAACTTTTACATATCATAAGTCACAGAAAATATTGTCATAAAAATGTTGATTTTCATGAATTATTTTTAGATGAAGATTCTGTATGTTGTTTATGAATTTAAAGCAGACTGTTTTTTATTTATTTATGTTAAATTTGATATTACAATCAAACAGTATTTTGCGTATATAGTGTACTTGTAGTATCTTCATTCCGTTGAATCAAATGATTTTTCTGTAATTTATTGCAACAAACTACTTTCAGTTTCAAAAATAAACATTTATTGTGAAGTATTTAATGTCTCAAACTGTGACATTTAAGGTGTCTTTCATTTAGACATGAAGACGTGATATATTTTACACACCAACACAGAAAACAGTTCAATAATACAGTAATATAATAAAATAACAATTTTTTAAAGATGAGAATAGATGCTATTGTGCAAATACTTTTGCACATGTAACAAGAATCCAAAGCGGATACAGTTCATGTTAAAATGTTAATATATGAATCTGAAAGCCACCTGTACCTGTCGAGTTTCCACTGCAGCGGATCAGAGCTGTGTGCAGGAACCAAATGTGACAGAAGATCATGAAACTGAACATCTTCGGACGAAAAGCATCAAACTGCTGCTGCTGATCCAAGTCTGAAGCTTCAGTGTGTTAGAGACACTTTTCCACTTGTTCTTCTTCCTCTTTCCTGTTTCAAAGACTTCGTCATCGTCCCGGAAAGATGGATGTCTGTATTCACAGCATTTAGCTGCTGTCTTCAATAAAGACTGTAAAATCAATGTAACTGAAGAAGCAATATGTCACCTATGGGTACTTATATTTAGAATAGAATAGAAAGCTTTATTGTCATCGTATTAAATACGAGATTCACAGTTGCCACTCCTGATCAGTGCTTTAAAACAAATACTTGACAAGACTAAACGAGGCAGGTAAAACATATAACAGGTAAAACACACACAGCTATAAAGCAAATAAAACAGGTAAAGTAGATGTAATGTAAACAGAGGTAATTGCCCTTGAAAAATAGGTAGAGATGATGTAATAAAAATAATTTCTGAAAACATTGAAAGAATTCTGAATTTAAAGGTGCAGCATGTAGGACTCTAGTGGTGAGGTTGCAGATTGCAACCAACTGAAATTTCTCCAGTGTGTCGAGCATAGACTGTATATACTATAAGACCCATCACCCACTGGTTGGTATACTACGGTTTAGAAGCCTCGACTTCAGTCGTCACCATCTTGGTTTTATGCCATCGCAATCTTGGTTTTTGAATGTCGCCATCTTGTTTTTTTTGCAACCAGAAGTAAAACGAGAGGGTGAAGCTAAGAGCAACCGAACGCTGAATATGGCATTTTTAGGCAATCAAAAAGGTTATAAATAACTTTGATGAAGTAAAAACACACTGGGAAAGGGTTAAAGTTGTAAGACAAAAACACGGACAACTCCCAGACCGGACACCGCGTGGTAGCAACCTGTCAATCACAAGGTAGCCCCGCCCTAAAGCATCACATGCTTTATGGTCTATTTGACTCTAAATGGGACCATAATTTACTAAATGAACATCATGCTGTATTGAAGAAGACTTGAAACTAGCGATTGAAACCATAAACTCATGTTTACAATGTTTACTGAGGTAATAAATCAAGTGAAAAGTAGGCTAATTTTCTCATAGACTTCTATACAACCAGAGGAGTCGCCCCCTGCTGGCAGTTGGAAAGAATGCAGGTTTAAGGCACTTCAGCGTTGGCTTCACTTTTCAGACACGGAGTTGCTCACTGGTTTCTGCAGTAAAAAGTAGGAAACGTCAGTGAGCTGTGACGAACCTGTAGATTGAGAAAAACACAACATAGAGTTTTTGTCAGTTTCATTCTCATTCAGCATTTTGATAAAGTAGGATCTTGTTTCTCTTATCTTCAATTATAAATGAAATCCATTTTACGTATCTCATGTTATAATAACCCAGTAGACCTACAGTGCGTATGTATTTACCAACCTGATTTCTTTATAGCAGACAGTGGGTACGTATAACAGACCGTTGTTATGTATAACAGACCGTTGCTATGTATAACAGACCGTTACTATGTATAACAGACCGTTGCTAAGTATAACAGACCATTGCTATATATAACAGACCGTTGCTATGGGCGCAGTTCTGATGTTGGACTCTGGCAGACCCTTTTGGTGTCAAATTATTGATTTCTTCAGTAAGTAGCCATGTAATAAGTGGCATAATGTACAGCTAGCGGCTCATTGTTGTGAAATAAATCCCTTCAGGGCGATGAGAGAGCCTGTCGGCGTTTATTTCACAACAATGACCGGCTCGCTGTACATTATCCCTTACCTATTACACACTTTGGTGTAATATTGGGTTGACCACATTTTTTTTTCTTTTTGCGTGTAATTTCATGCCGCATTGTTACTGTGAAACTCTGTGTTATTTAACAAAACTTCGGAAACGGCCAGAGTTAGGTTTAGGAAAAACGTTATGGTTGGACTTTAAAAATTTATGGCGATGCGTTTACATTGCAGTTAATACATACTAAATGGCGTGAAATTACACGCCAAAAACAAGAATGGCATTGTTATTGCACTCAAAATGACTTACAAATTACCGTATCATTCATACACCATTTGGTGCGACCGGCTGGTATTTACAGAGTTCACATTTAATATCATGCAAGCCAAAATGAGGAGCGAATAATTAAAGTTACCTTTATTGTTTCCACCAATAAAAGTGCTGCCAACCAAGGAATATGGTGACTCATTGGGTAGAGATGTCTCTGTAAAAAGAAATTAAACATACTGAATATATACTGTATGTAACCATAATATTTAGTCAAATATTGATGAGAGCTCTGTCGTTACCGCTCGTCTTCACCACTGGAAGAAGATCAGGGATGGTGGAGTACGTGGGATCATTATTGTTTGATCCAGCTATTAAAACATTTAATAACAAGCATTATTAACCACGTTAAGTCAACAGAAGACCGTCCCATCCGTCTACTTTTCTTAAAGGTAGTTGGGGAAATATGTTTATTTTATTATTATTTCTTTCTTACGATATAATTATTTACCTGGAAAATCTGCCAGGCAGTATGTAGCAGTTGGTCCACCTGCTGGTCCACCAAAATAAAAGATGTTGATGTCAGTCTCGATCATAATAGAAAAAAGGAAGTGGTCTGTCTTTTTTTTAAAAAAGAGGAACTCTTCTTAGTTCTCACCATTTGACGGCTGAAACACCGACCCATCCTGTATCTCATCATAGACGGGGCTAATTTCTCTTCTTCCTGTGGAAAAAGAACGTCATTACATTGGTAATCTGCTGAGTAATCACAGATGAAGTGACGTCACATTGGGCTGTAGTGTAGCGCGGCATCACTGTTGTGTACAGACCATTTTTGTGTCAACGTTATGATTATATCACTGTGTCAGCTGGAGGTGAAACAAAGGAAAGACTGGAGGATAAAATGTCATTTTGCTGTGTTGTTAGGTGCCAGAATCCAGATTTCACATTTATACATTTGAGATGACAAACTGTGATTTGAGGCTCTAGCGAGCTACAATATCGGAGAAACGTTTCATAGAGTAACTATCTCTAATCTACTGGAGCTATCAGAGCTTATCATTATTGTATATCATTTATTTATTTGTTGTTTATTGATTTTCACATCTTATTTAAATGTCCCATATCATGCTCATTTTCAGGTTCATACTTGTATTTTGTGTTTCTACTAGAGCATGTTTACATGCTGTATTGTTCAGAAAAACCTTTATTTTCCTCATACTGTTTGCTTGAATATACCCGTCTTTACCCTCTGTCTGTAATGCTTAGTTTTAGTGCATTTCAACGGAATTGCATAGGTAGGCAACAGTTTGGGTCCATGTTTACTTCCTGTCAGCTGATGTCATTCACATACACTGCAACCAGGAAATAAACTGGGACACATTTAGAATGTTTTAACTTAAAACTGTGAAATGGTCTAAATATTGTATATTTGTGACATCACAAATGGACAGAAATCCTAAAGGCTTGTTTCAAACACACAATTTTTGAATACGGGCTGTGTGTATTTCTCTGTATATTGAGGGCTTCGATTCTTTCACGGTATTTATAAAGCACTTAAACCTGCTTAATGATATGAAAGACATGAAAATCTCACTTTTAACAATATGGGACCTTTAATATATATATATATATCTTTTGATGTGTGTACAGGTCAGGGTTGGTTCACCTCGTCTTTTCAACCTGCAAGTAAAGTAGACGACGATGATGATGACGAGGAGGAGGAGGAAGGAGACAACTATTCCAAAGACGAGATGAAGAGGTGGCTCCGCTGGAAGACAAAGTAAGAATAAATAACTTACAACATGTCAGTTACAAACACAGTCGAGTGTTATTATATAAACTACAGTATGTTGATATGTAATTTTAATTTTCAGCATAATTATAGACACTAGATTCTGTAGCTTAGAACTGATGGTTGCATTGTATTTATTGTCGGCTCTGATGTTTGTACATATTTTCTGTCTTGGTTTCTCAGAAGGACTTGGTCTTGGTTTCTTTCCTGTAGTCTTACCTGTGTTTGCCAACAATGTTGTAGTTGTTGGTGGTGTTGTTGTTGTTGGTGGTGGTGTTGTTGTTGTTGGTGGTGGTGTTGTTGTTGTAGTTTTTGTAGCAGTTGTTGTTGTTGTTGTTGTTGTTGGTGGTGGTGGTGTTGTTGTTGCTGGTGGTGGTGTTGTTGTTGTAGTTTTTGTAGCAGTTGTTGTTGTTGTTGTTGTTGGTGGTGGTGGTGGTGGTGGTGTCTTTTCACCTTCTGTGTGGGGCAGAGGAATACAGTATATATTTTACCAGGTCTCTCAGATTGATCAATTTCATTTCATATTAAGAACTGTTTCATCTTAATATTCTTTTTCTTTCCAGGTTTCTTCTTGTCTCTCTTTTTCCTTGTTGAAGTCGTATCTATACTAGTCAGAGGTGGTTCAGGCGTTGTAGGTGTTGAGGTTGAGGTTGTTGTGGGCGAGGTCTTGTTATCTTCAGGGTGAGAAAGAGGATGTGATACACGGCACAGAAATGCATTTTACCACAGAAAGTCATGAGGTCATGACTCATTTAGAGATGGGAAAAGGCTGCGTGGTTTTTGTGGTGTATCATTTAGCAAAAGTGTTCTCACGACATAACAATTAACCTCTAAAGCTGCAGTGGGTAGAGCTCGAGCAAGGTAATGGATGAATGACAATTTCAGACAAATGTCTAACAGGATAAAATTATGACATTTTGGACGTAAACTGCAACGTGACTGGCCGAGGACGGTGCGTCAATAATATTGTGTCCAGATGGTCACCCTAGATTTGTGAAAAACTTGCGAATACTCTCCCGAGACTCTCAAAGTCAATGTCTGACCTCAACCATCTCGCTACAGTTTCGCACACTAGACACAATCAGGGATGGCATTTCAGTTTCCACTCTTTACGTGCATATAGTACATAGGTTTACTTAGTTTTTAGGTTTACTTATTTTCTAGGTTTACTTAGTTTCTAGGTTTACTTAGTTTTTAGGTTTACTTACGCGATGAAACTACTTGGTTAGGTTTAGGAAAAGATTGTGGTTTGGGTTAAAATAGGTATGTTACATAAAATAAGTATGTTTGTTACGTAACTGGCGTTAGTTAAAGGGGAACACTACCCAAATTAGGAATTACAATATGTTACTTCCGTGGCCTAGTAAAGTCCAATCAGTATGTGTGAACATGAGCAACACATTCTCACTCCCAACTCATCAAATACTGCCGCTTGGTCAGCACCCTTTGGAATTGGATACCCCTCTAGCGTTACTTTTGGACAGACCGGGGACGGCGTGTCAATATACAATCTTTACATGCATAGTGTCCTCTCAAAATAAACTTCCGTTTTCGCAGGAAGTTAGTTTAAGGCAACACACCTACTTAGTTCGGGTTAGGAAACGGTCGTGGTTGACGTTAACTTCATCTACATAGCTGACCAAATGGCAGTATTTGACGAGTTGGTTTAATATGCACAAAAAACGAAGCGTGAAATGACCCGTTGTGGGGAGTTATGGGCTGGCTGAGCCTCGAGGAAGACGACTCTGACGTCTTGTGTCTCACCTTTGATCACATTCAGGTAAAAAGCTGGTTTTCCATCACAGGAGTAAAGTCCAGAGTTACCAAGCTCCACGCTTGTTACGGTCAATGTCTGGTCAAGAGGTGAAACATAAAACCCTTTTTCATATTGTAAGTCACGATAGCCTCTGCTGCTCCATGTTATAATATGTGATCTTCCAACATCATGAGGGCATTTCATAGTGATGCTGGTCTTCTCTGTAGCATCAAGTCTGGTTGCTCCTGCACACAACAAACAATCATGTTTTATAAAGCAAAAACTTCTAACACATATTCAGGAAGAAGAGTTTTTGGGGGAAAACTTTCTCATATAACCCTAAATGATGACTAATTTCTGGAGTGGAGGCAGAAAAATTCTCTGAAGACGTTAGTTAACGCAGGCTAGCAAGTATTGCTGTACTCTTCTGATCCAAAGATGCAGAAGTACACCAAAAACTTCTCAGCTACAGTACCAGGAAGTAAATATGAAAAAAGTTAGTTAAAGGTAAAAATAAAAAAACACATTTACATTAGCCAAAGTGTTTCTATTATCAGGGTTTAAGACAAATGAAACATTTAGCTCAGAGGCGTGATTCAGAAACAGGAAGAGGAAACAGAGGCTGAACAACTTGATTAAAGTTTATTAAAGTTACCTGATGGGATCACTGTCAGCTCCACAGCTGGTTCATTATTACACCAGAATCTTCCAGCGTCTGAGATGTTAACTCTGCGATTGTACAGTGACTTATCTGCCAATGAACTGTATCGTTTGCCCGGGTCATTGTGTCTTATGTCTTCGTCAACACCAGTTGTCAGAATGTCAACTTTACGTCCATCACTCTCTCTGCTCCACATCACTACACCCTCCACAGAGTGAGGACAGCGCAGAGTGACTGAGGTCTTTTCCTCCACGATTTCATGGATTATTTCTACAAAAGAAGAAAAATTTACAATAAATAAGCATCTCTTCTCAGACTGTCAGCATCTCTAATATTGCAAAGAACTCAAAAGTGAGTCATACGGATGAATAGTCTTTTTTTTTTTTTTAGAGCTGTCAGAGTTAACACGATAATAACGTGGTAACGCAAATTCGTTTTAACGCCACTAATTTCTTTAACGCATTTGCGCAACTTGTGATTTTTAATTTGTAGCAGGCTCAGTTTTGAAACTAGAGTAAAGATATGAAGGGTATCAAATGAAACTATAAAAACCTAATGAATCCATTGGTACCAACCATGTCATACTTGATTGTCGGCAAGGAGGTTAAATAACCCTCCAAATTTACGCTAAATTTTGGCGCGGAAAAACTGTCATGTCCATTTTCAAAGGGGTCCCTTGACCTCTGACCTCCAGATATGTGAATGCAAATGGGTTCTATGGGTACCCACGAGTCTCCCCTTTACAGACATGCCCACTTTATGATAATCACATGCAGTTTGGGGCAAGTCATAGTCAAGTCAGCACACTGACACACTGACAGCTGTTGTTGCCGGTTGGGCTGCAGTTTGCCGTGTTATGATTTGAGCAAATTTTGTATGCTAAATGCAGTACCTGTGAGGGTTTATGGACAATATCTGTCATTGTTTTGTGTTGTTAATTAATATCCAATAGTAAATACTGTATATACATGCGTTTGCATATTTGTCCACTCCCATGTCGATAAGAGTATTAAATACATTACAAATCTCCCCTGAAGGTATATTCTAAACAGATAAAAAAAAATGTGCGATTAATATGCGATTAATTGTGATTAACTATTTTAATCGATTAACAGCCCTAGTTTTTCTGTAGATTAGATTAGATTAGACTTTATTAATCCCACAGCTGGGAAATTCACTCTCCACAGCAGAAAGTAGGGAAGGTAAGGAAGGTTCCTAATGGAGTGAAATGACCCAGAAGTATCTCAGTAGCAGCCATGATAAATTCAATTCACCTTTATTTTCTCCTCTAGCATAAGATACACTGGACCATCCTTTACCAAAGGAGAAAACCAAGATGGCGACATCTAACAACCAAGATGGCAATGACCAAAAATCAAGATGGTGACTGCCAGAAATCGGTTGTACTTAGCTCCACCTTCTCGTGTCACTTCTGCTGACACGAGAAGGTGGAAATGCTGAACTCAAGACTTTAAAACAGCAGCCCACAAACCAACGGGTGACGTCACGGTGACTACATCCACTTCTTATATACAGTCTATGATTAGGACATCATTTTTTTCGACTATTCGACCCGCAGCCAGAATCCCATTTAGCTGTCGAGCGTTCACTGAGTTTGAATGTGAACTCGGTGTTCCGACATTAACCAGACTTTTACAGAGGAGGGTAATTTCAATGAAGACTGCAGCTTCGCTCTTCTAAACACATTCTAATGCTTTAACTTTGACCTCTAAATACCTATAGTCTACGATGCGTGTCCAGCGGCATTTTGACAGACAGGAAGTGGAAATTCAACAATTAATAATTCCATTTCATGTCACCCACAGTTTTGTGTTCACTACACAATAATAACAAAGAAACACGCAAATATCAGAGCAGATGATGATATGAGGTTAAAATACTTGTTTATGTATTCTGTAATCTGAAATAAAACTTGTGGTTGAATGACTTTCTGAAGTGCTTTCACTGAACACCGACCTCACGTTGACTATTGAATTTATACTTGAACATTTGGTTGGAGTTTAACTAAAAACATCACTATGAAATTAATAAACTGTAAACAACACTATTAAAACTGGTGAGACAGAATAGATTTATATGAAAAGTTCTTACCTGCAGTGACGCTGCAGCCCAGCACTACAGCTAACACGCAGACATCCACCCTCATCATCATCCTTCACCCAGACTGAATGACTGCAGTGACCACAGTTTTTATCTGAAACGAGAACAGGAACTCTGTATGCGTGTTGTTCCTCTGACTGAAAAACCCACGTCAACTCATATTAATGTCTCTGTCTGTTTCCGTCTGTGGTTAATGAATGCTGATGTTTCTTCTTATTTGAATATAATTTAACTCCCAGTATGAGACAGTAAACGATCAGCTTTCTTTATTAAGTTATTAATGTTCAGATCTGTTCATGAGAGTCATAATTCTCTCTGATACACTTGGATGAGACGGTGTTTATTTCTGCTGTATTACTTGTCATTATTAAACTGCAGTATGCTGTCTGGTCATAGAAGAAGTAACTATGTGTTGGAAAACAACATATTTTCACCTTATAAGCTAATGTGTTAACAAACGGACATCAGCAGTCACAGAGTAACATGATCATCCCATTGGAATCATGTTTGTGTAAATAAAAGTCCAATATTTACTCTCTGGTTTGGTCTCCACCAACTCCTGAGGGAAATATCTTTCTACCCTTTTGTATCGCCGTTGATTTACTCTAACCATATGAAATTAAAGTAGAATTAACTAGAGTTACCGCTGCGCGTTTGTATGCCTCTGCCAACCAGCCAAGTGTCAGTTAACATCCATGTCTGTAAATGTCATCACTTCATCATTTTATCCTGTAAGACATCTGTGTGAAATTGTCATAATTAGCATATGAATTTATTTATGGCCAAAAATGTGTTTTGTGAGGTCACAGTGACCTTTAACCACCAATATCTAGTCAGTTCATCCTTGAGTTCAGGTGGACGTTTTTGACAAATTTAAAGAAATTCGAGATGTCTGAACGACTATTTCACAAACTGCCGTGAGACTGTGTTGGCATGTCCCATTGTTATCCTTATTTTAAGGTGTCTTGCCATAACTACACATGAAACAATGTTAAGGATGTTTTTTGTTTTTTTAGATGTACTAGAGCTTATAAAGCCATGAGGCTGAACGGCGTTCATACACAGGACACAAAGCAGAAATCAACTCAGTTTATTTGTAAATGTTCTCAAGAATAGAAATGGGGAAGGATGTGAGTTAAGAGCTTTATGAGAGGAGATGGCACGCAAAGAAAATTACATGAGTTATTGAAAATATCGTAGCAGCTGAATGAAAGCAGAAATGATAAGAGGCAAATAAACACCAGACTGTGTAGAAAGAGACTGTCTGAGCTGTGCAGGACGACGTCCTCCATGCTGTCAACCAGATGCCTGTGAGGAGACACGAGAGGACAGATCAGGACATATCACTTCACAACCCCAGTTCTCATGGAAGACAGTTTAAAATAAGCATCAATATTTAACTATGAGGCAGTTTGGATTATTTCCTGGGTGGTCAGATATTTTAAAGGTGCAGTGTGTAGGATTTGGGGACATCTAGTGACGTCGTTGCAGACTGCAACCGACTGAATACCCATCCACTCGGAGTTTGGACTTTTTATTTCACTAATATATCTCTGCTCTTGAAAACAGAAACACACAACTGACAGATTGAGAGGTCATAACTTTAAGGCCATTTTAAAACCTGCTGTGACATCACTGAGACGTGGCCAGATGTTCAAGACACACAAACAGCTGTTAACTTTCAATATCTTAAAGGCAAAAAACAACCATTTTTTAAAACCACTGATATTATTCTGGAGGCTATGGCAACGGTACACATAAAAATGGCTGCCACTCTGACCGTTGATTTGAAGGGTTATGTCCGTTCTACTCCTATATTCTATTTCTATAAGGAAAACGCAGAATAACTTTACATAAGATATCGTACGAACCGTTGTTCGTAAAGAGGATAAGTTGACCGTAACAACACAACAACCATAAATAAATAACAATCACCCTTAGCAGACTTTTTAGGTAACGTTACATAACAAGTGTAAAGTTTACGTTTACTACCAT
>CAKALG010044855.1:0-11328 GCA_916700815.1 Helicolenus hilgendorfi
TTTCACTGAGAGGACTGAGGCGGAGGCGGAGGCGGGGTGGACGAGGCGGTGGGACGGTGATTAGAGGAGGATTTTAGCGCGAGAGATGCAGAAGAGAGGTAGAAGAGAGGGACTGAAAGGGACGAGAAGACGAAGAGAGGATCTTTTACGGCGCTCGCTCAGTAGTGCTCCGCCCAGCCGGGCAGCACTGGAAACCAATGAGGCTTTGGAGACTTAAGGCACGGTGTATATGTACGTGCATGTATGTGTCTGTATGTGCGTTTCGACCTGTTCTTACTCTATTGGGACCGAGCCAGCACAAAGTCCTGCTTGTCAGCTAAACTGCCTGACAGCTTTTTGTGATGCTGTCTTCTTCTTCTATTCTTAAGTTTCTTGCTGTCTTTTCTCTCAGAGTACTTCTGTCTTTTCTACCTTGACTTGCCTTCCTGTGCTTTTCTTCAGCCCGAGATTTCTCAGCAACTGTCACAGTCTTCCCCTCTTTCTATCTTTCTATCTTTCTTTCTTTCTTCCCTCCTCGGCTAGCACTGCCTTTCAGCATGGCTCCGTACTGTATACAGGCCTCTAACCAGAGCTACAGTATAGGTCACCAAACACTTCTGCTTTTGTTTGAGTACATCTCTTGTAACATACTCTGCCTTTCTCAGACTCTGCATAGAGTCTCGGCTCAACGGTTGTGCGCATGAACCAGCCAAACCAGACATTTGAGTGATAAGACGCCGGTGAAATCTAGCTGTCGAGAGTGCATCTTTGGAATAAAGCCGTATCTGCAATAAGTAGATTTTTACAGAATGAAGATACTTGTTATAATGGTTTTAAAGGTTTGAGGGTCATTCAACACGTCACTAAACATGTCAGCTCAAGAGATGAAAAGGAAAGCTCTGGGTAGACAGCAGTGACGTGCGATCACAACCAGCAGTTGTATTGAACAGAACCTTTCACCAGGTTGGTGAACAGATGAGCCGTGGTGGGTTATTACAGTATGCATCGAGGAAACGATGCTTGTTTAATTCTCCGTATACTATTCTGAGTTCCCCATTCACAGTGTTCAGTGTGTACCGTGTGGAGTAGATGCTCGTTAACTCGTCTTATTTGTGGCTTTTGCATGCAGGACTGTGTGAACTGTGGTAGCCGATCTAAAACTCCGGTTTTAAGTGCTTGACCTTTAATTACATTTAGGGAGACGATGCTCAGCGTGAATATCCTACAGTAAGACAGTATATCATTCCCCCAGTGCCCTCAATTCCACTAAACATGCCAGAACTCACAGGAATTCTAGAATGCTGACAACATTCTGGAACATTCTAGAACCTTGACACTATTCTTGCCCACAGAATGATCCAGAAACGTTTAATGATTCCGGAATCTTGGTAATGTTCTGAAACACCCCATTACATTTAAGAATCTTTTAAACATGATAGAATCTTGGTGACATATTGAACCGTATAAGAATGCTTCTGGACCTCATAAACATCCCGCAGTATTCTCATGTGTTCAGGTGTAATCAGAACATTCTTGAACCCTCCATACATTGAAGAATCATCACAGGATTCAGAACCCTTCACATATCCTGATAGTTCCTATGAGGTCAGTAACTGTTAGCCGTGCTAGTTCCCTGCAGTATGCATCACATACAGTAAGCAGTGGGACTTGGTTAATGGCTACAACTGTTACTCCTCCACAGTGCTACCTACCTGCCTGTTCGTACGTGTCAGAAGTGTTCTTTAAAAGGCAGTATTAAAGAGTTTACTCCGTCAAATACCTGATGAAAAAGGTTGAAGATATTTATTGTTAAAGGCTCTTTAATAATTCAACTATTTATCACTGATTTTAGATTAAACCGATGGAAACCATCAGTACATTCCGTTTGATAGCAGCAGAACATTTTTAACATCAGAATGTGACTGATTTTTCTCTCACAGTGACAGGTTGAATCATACAGCTCTGACTCTTGTTGACTGTTTCCAGCTACAAGACAATTCAACATACATTAGACAGATGTGACAACTCACTATTACATTCATGACTTGTTGGTGCTGGGTTTAAATCGACTCCATTGTACATAAAACGGCGGAATAGTGTCAAAGATCTGAGGTATCTCTGATGCACACAGGAAGCTAACATTAGTCACCTTGAATCTCATTTACTATGCTAACATTTTTCAAATTAAAACGGACATTAAATGGATATTTAACATGTAGACTGTATTGTTAAATTAAAAAAAAACTTGTTTTTTTTCTATCCAGGCATTATTTATTACATTCCAGATGTGGCTAATTGGCTAGCTTTTCGCTTCACATTCTCGCAGTGTTGAGCAAAATACTTCAAAGTAAAAGTATTTAGTGCCTGAATGTAACATATTCTGTTAAAATACAGAGAAAAGTTTTCAGAATTCATTTGGGATACATCAACTTACATGTAAAACATTTGTACTTTTCATTCTTTTTGTCACATTTTCTGCCTTTTACTTAATAATCATTGTAATATATTACAATAATAGCCATCACGGGCATGCACTAGACCAAACTCTTAGTTTCAACCAAAATCTAACAAATCTAATGTTTACTTACGGGGCGATGATGACTCTTTTTAGATAAAAAGTCAAACATGTCTTTTTCCACATTCCCTTTATATTCAAGATGTCATTTTGTCCCTGAACCCAAATAAATAGACCTTAAGCAGCTTGTTTCAAAACAAGACATTTTTAACATATGAGATATCAAAGTATTCTCTGGATTTATACATTACCTTTTGGTGTTTTAAAAATGTACACATACTTCAATTTTTTTTGCAATCCAAACCTGTAGTGATGTCAAAGTGTCGGGATGCCGCTGTAGCTATTTTGTCGAGATAGTCCATTATCCAATAGCCATAAGCTGGGTCGCATAGTGCCGGTTCTTGACAAGTTAGTTGACAATAGTGATAATTTACCAGGTTTGCAGCAGAGAAAAAACAATATTTTATAAAATGTTTGGCTGGAGGATGGCAAAGTTTAAGAGTTCCTCTTGAAAGCTATAATGGTGTTTTAGGTACAAATAGTAATAACAATGACAGAGATTCAATATAATCTACCTACAGTCAATGAACATTGAATACCAAGGCAATAAATGATCATCTAAACAATAAGATTTCAATAAAAGGAAGAGGTGGCTCTGAAGGAAAACTGTGGATCTAAAGAGCTGTGACATCTCTTCCGTTGCCAAAGCACACACAGTACATGAAAGCAACAATAATCATAATCGACTCTCTTTCTGCCACATTCCTGCTGTTCTGTAACTGTTACAGGTTGTTGTAAAAGACGGGTTTTTTGGTGCACAACTGTGTTCAGTGTTTTCTTTTGATGTCTTTGTTCTGTCTGTTTTGTCCTGATTGTGAAACCTGATTTTCTTGAGTCCGCCTGTGGAAAGTCTGTGAGCTGCATGCAAACTGAACCGCTTTACGTCTTTACGGCTGTTTGAGATGGTTTTTCCAAATAACGACGGGGAGATATTTGTCCAGCTGGAGTCTAACTGATACTCTCCATTTTCTATTGTTCAGTTACTGTATTTATTTTTTTATCTTTTGACTTGCTCGTGCTATATTTGTATAGCGCTTCTCTCCAAATTACAAAGTGCTTTAAGACTTTTTTGAATTTTCTGTTTTTATTTTGCACCTTGTCAGAATTGTTTTGTTGCTCTTTTGTTTCTTTTATTTGTATTTTTGTGCTGATTTGCCCTCCATGGCGACATGTATTCTAACCTCAATGAGGGACTTGTACAGTGTTACGCTCAATTTTCCCTTTTCACCTTAACGAGAGTCGGACCTCGGCCACGTTACCTGCCTCAGTTTAACTTCAGTATCGCTCTCGATTGTGTCAGATCGAGCAGAGCAATCCAAACCAAACCTGCAGACTGAAACTTCAGTCTATCCTCGGAGGTGTAGCAGCTCTGGAAGCAGAAGTAGTCTCATCGGTTCGGCTAAACTTCAGATTATCTGGCTGACTTTATATTCAGGTGCCGATTTATGGCCCCGACCACAGCTCTGAAATATCAGTAAGTTAGAATCTATGGCCCCAACCATGGCTCTGAAATATCAGTCAGTTAGAACCTATGGCCCCGACCATGGCTCTGAAATATCAGTAAGTTAGAATCTATGGCCCCAACCATGGCTCTGAAATATCAGCAGAATCTGTGGCCCCGACCATGGCTCTGAGATATCAGTAAGTTAGAATCTATGGCCCCGACCATGGCTCTGAAATATCAGTAAGTTAGAATCTATGGCCCCGACCACAGCTCTGAAATATCAGTAAGTTAGAATCTATGGCCCCAACCACGGCTCTGAATCTATGGCCCCGACCACAGCTCTGAAATATCAGTAAGTTAGAATCTATGGCCCCGACCATGGCTCTGAAATATCAGTTAGTTAGAATCTATGGCCCCGACCATGGCTCTGAAATATCAGTAAGTTAGAATCTACAGCCCCGACCACAGCTCTGTAATATCAGTAAGTTAGAATCTATGGCCCCAACCACGGCTCTGAAATATCAGTAGAATCTATGGCCCCAACCACGACTCTGAAATATCAGTAAGTTAGAATCTATGGCCCCGACCACGGCTCCACCAATGAGATTACTCCTCTTCCTCTCGGAGCTGCTTTGCTTTAAAGAAACCAACGACCGTCTGCACTACGATAATGTGGCCTCGGTCTGGCCGGTGGCTCCGTTCCATTATACTTCTAATGCCTTGTGGCTGTATAAAATAGCCCCTATGCCTATGACCTGGTGTCTCCCGGTGAGCTACATGTGTGTATATGATATACACCTTGTTGCTATTTATTTATGTATTATATGTATTTATTTATTTATTTATTCCTGCGTCCTATTTATTGGTTCGGCACCTGTATTTAACGATTGTCAATACATTGGTGTATGATGTGGAGGAGGATGGAGGGACTTATTGGGTGTGTGGGGGGGTGCGTGGTCAATGGAAAAACCTCGCTGTGATTCTAACTCTAACTGTTGCTCTCCTCGTACTGGACGATGATATAATCTAAGACCACTGTATGTATAACTGCTTGTCGTGAAGATGATCTACAATGTAATGACAATAAAGAATTAACACTATGACAAACTCTGCAGACGGCAAGGCTCTTCTAATCTGTTCTTCATAGGAATTTGATTTGGGCCTTTAATATCAAATAATAATATTATTTTTTTATGAGAAGTGCTGCTTTATTTCTAAAGATTGTTTATTTTATCTACAAGGTTGTGTTATCTAAAAACATCGAGGCTACTGGCAGTAACATAGAGGCTATTGTTAAATGTTAGGGAGATGCAAAGTTGGTAATTTTTCCCTAGTATTTGACATATTTAAATACAATTTCTTCCTTATGCTACTTTATATTTGTATATATATAGTGCTTTTGACTTCACTACGTTTATTTAACCGCTGTAGTTACTTTTCAAATTAAGATTTTACAAACAAAAGATATGAACCGTTTATAAATACGATCCAGAGTTAAAGAACTTATTAATTAATTAATTAAAATTAACAAAATAAATAGAAATAAAGTTAATTTGAATGTATTAATTATGATGAAATGATTATCAATTAATTAGCTTTAAATACTACCCACTCAGTGTCAGTAGCTGTGGGTCTCTACAGTAGAAATGGTAGTTAGATTTTATTGAACCATGAAGTGTTTTTGTGTGTAATGAGCCAAAGAATTAAATACATTGAATTAATTAATTAATTAAGTAATTGATGATTACGTAATTAATTAATTAAAATTAACTAAATAAATAAATAAGTTAATTTGAATGCATTCATTTTGATGAAGTGATTATAAATTAATTAATTTTAAATACTACCCACATTTCTCTACAGTAGAAATGGTAGTTAGATTTTATTGAATCTATGAAGTGTTTTTGTGTGTAATGAGCCAAAATGGCCACCGGAGGCGCTGTGGAGACTTCACTTCCGGCTGCAGTTTCCCTCCTTTTACAAATCTACATCTGATGCCTTCAGGTGCTGCACAAAAACTCGAACTTTATAGCTTCCCCAGCTGCAAAATATGACTTTTTGTGCGAAATCAAGTCTTATTTTGGTCAGATATAATATAAATATCAACGCAATGACGCATGTATTTTATCTTTACTGTTTCTTGATGTTTATATGTAAAAATAAAGAGTGAAGAAGAGGAATTTGCATTATAAATGTGTTAAAATATAAGCTTTTAGAACATGTTTGTGATATACTTACTATTTTTAATGAAACATAATGTATTGTGTGAAATTCTAATTAGTTTTATTCATTTTGTTGGGGTCGTTAAAGTTGAATTGTGATATTTTCGAGGGCATTTAAAAGCAGCAAACGGCTTGACCCACTTTTCACACACGACACGGGAACGTTTCACTCTCTGCGTCAAGTTCAACGGGGAAGATAGAGCACCACCGGAAACACTATGGTCTGCCCTCAAAATAAAAGTATGAAATGAAACACCTCCATACGTTCAACAGCTATATTTGACTTTATAGGACAGGGGTCAGCAACCTTTACTATCAAACGAGCCATTTCAGGCAAAAAAACAAACAATAAAAATGTGTTTGGAGCCGCAAAACATGTGATCATTGTGATGAAGGTAACTCAGTTTATAGTCTAAGTATATAGTATATAAGTCTAATGCAGTGAGGGCCAAAGAGACAATGTACTATGGAGTATTAGGGCCACATTGAGGGAAAAAACATCTGAGATTTACTGAATAAAGTCATAATATTACGAGAATAAAGTCATAACTTTATGAGAAAAAAACAGTTGTGATATTAAGAGAATAAAGTCATAACTTTACGGGGAAAAAAAGTCGTAATATTACGAGAATGAAGTTGTAACTTTACGAGAAAAAAGTTGTACTATTACGAGAATGAAGTTGTAACTTTACGAGAAAAAAGTCGTAATATTACGAGAATAAAGTCATAACTTTACGAGAAAAAAGTTGTACTATTACGAGAATAAAGTCATAACTACGAGAAAAAAAGTCGCAACTTTATAAGAAAAAAGTCATAATAATACGAAAATAAAATAGATTTCTGACCCACTTTCCCGAAAAACATGTTGAACCCTGGAATGTAGATTTGAATAGGAAATAGTATAACAATTTTTTTTTAAAAAACGAATTTTTGCTTCCGTTGACATCATGACACTTTTACTTTGAAGTCCTCCCCCGGATGTGCTCAGTTTATCCTCTCCCTAGCTTGACGTTGGTTCCGCGTGTTGATACTGAAGAGAGGAGAAGAAGGATCCGAGGAGGAGAAACACAAAGTTAATTTCAGCATCGCTAAAAGAAAAGACCCGAACTCAGGCCCGAACCAGAGGAACATGGACATGAAGAAGAGGGTCTCCTTAGAGCTGAGGCACCGGTCGCCGACGGAAGTGAGTAAAAGAACCCTTTTAGTTTTAATGTGTTGTTGTTGTTTATCGGAAGACGTTTAGCGGCGCACCGGCCGGAGAGAGCACATGGCTGCAGCAGCTCCACGAAACTGCTCAAAAATGTCTATTTAAGCACTTAAATACGCTATTAATTACATATTTAACAATCCAGCATTGTTACGTGAACACTTCTCCCTCTTATTAAGCTCTAAAATGCATAAAAACTGTTAAATTCTCACCTTTAAACTGCTTTTTGTGAAGCAAAGAGTTGCAAGTTTGAGCACTGAAACACACACACATCCGGGTCTTTTCGGGTCCGTCTAATCTCTGGAATCCAGAAGTTATAACACGGATTCTATCTAAATTAAATAACCGTTTACGCAATTTAAACATCCTATTATGCCTTATCATTATTATTGAAGCATTTATATACTCGTGTTTTTAAAAAAGTCGTTAAATAAACAGTTAAAACGGTTAGAAACGTAAAAAAATGATTCGTCACGTTATTTTTTTAATACAAGCAGGAAATGCGTCATTGTTTTTACCTTTTATACTCTTAAAACTGTTAAAATCTGTGTATATTATTACACAACTACAACCCGTCTTTAATATAGCTGCATTAGCATTCAGGTTACACGTTTTAAATAACTCTAAATTGACGTTGTTGGTTGTTGTTGCCTGCACTCGTCCAGGTGTTAGTCGGGGCCCTAACGCGCTACTAAGGGCGCGTAGCTAGCAGCTAGTTAGCTCAAAGAGGCTACTTCATGTGCTTCTAGTGCTATAAACGCCTTTATTAGTCTCTATAAAACACTATAAACGCGTGATTTGTTGGGCTTATTCATGTTGGGGTGGTGAGATGTTATAATAGTGAATAAAAGATGTAATAATAGTGAATTAAAGGAGTTAGCGGAGAGAGTTAGCTTAGCAGCGTCACATGTGTTGGGAGTTTATAAACAGAGAGTTCAGACGGGCCGCGTTCCAATATGAAGACGCACATGAGTCCTTTACACGAGGACACCAGTGTAAAGGACTCATCTGGGGTGGATGTTAATGTTTTAATGATGTTTTGACAATTTAATTTATATTAAAAAGGCTGCAGCAACTTTAATGTTTAAGCTAAAATGCAGTTATAGCTTCTCAGGTGTGAATAAATTGACATTTTATGAACCAAACAGTTAACTTATAATGAAAATGATCGTCAGCTGCAGCTCTGGTTATCTCCATGTCCAGCACACATTGTTTTCTCTTCAAAATGAACCTTAAAGGGACATTTGTCAAGTTTTTAACACTATTATGAATGAATGAAAGACTTTATTTCGAACATAAAAACAAATAAAAGCAAAGCAATAACAAACAAAACAAGAGTAATGGTGTCTCACTTCTCCTCTAATAACTCATATATCATAGAGTGATAATATAATATATAAACTCTCCCAAGTTTATTTACAACCCACATATCCATCCGGAGTTAAAAAAAGTAGATATAAACCAACTCCTATCACAACTCTTCCTCAACCATATACCTCCCAAAAATATATTTTGTTATTTAGCTTTTTAAAGTGATTTATATTTGTGCTCCGCTTCAACCCATTCCACAAATCCACCCACAGACTGAAATACACAAACTCTTCTTTGTTGTACGAACACAATTTAATTTTCCTCTTAAATTATACCCTTTATCTTATCAACATGGGAGTGGACAAATATGCTGCTTTATGCAAATCTATGTATATATTTATTATTGTAAATCAATTAACAACACTAAACAATGACAGATATTGATCCAGAAACCCTCACAGGTACTGCATTTAACATAAAACAATATGCTCAACTCATAACATGTCAAACTGCAGCCCAACAGCAACAACAGCTGTCAGTGTGTCAGTGTGCTGACTTGACTATGACTTGCCCCAAACTGCATGTGATGATCATAAAGTGGGCATGTCTGTAAAGGGGAGACTCGTGGGTACCCATAGAACCCATTTACATTCACTGATCTGGAGGTCAGAGGTCAAGGGACCCCTTTGAAAATGGACATGACAGTTTTTTCCTCGCCAAAATTTAGTGTAAATTTAACCTCCTTCATGACGAGCTAGTGTGACATGGTTGATACCGATGGATTCTCTAGGTTTTGTAGTTTCATGTGATACCAGTATCTTCACTCCGCTGCTACAACCTTCCGAAACATTGATTGCGTGAAAGAAATTAGTGGCGTTAAAACAAATTTGCGTTATTAACGTGTTAACTTTTACAGCCCTAATAAGGATACAATACTTGAGTTACAATATATTAAATTAATCATGCTTTTGCACTGTGAGAAAATGAAAAAAAAAATGTCCAATAGCTAATTTTAATTTTTTTTGTCAAATTAAAATACCATCTAAAAGTGGCATAGTTGTATTATAGTTCAGTTAATATCTGGTTAAAGAGTTAAAAAAAAAAAAAAATGTGTCGGCTTTTGGGGCTTCTGACTCACCAAAATAAAACCCATAGTCTTAATATGTTTTAAATAATTGCATCGCTACCTCTGTGGTTTTCACCCCTCGTCTATCTTGCGTATTCAGGAAACTCTTCTTTTCTTTTTAACACCAGGCAGCAGAGTGTACAGTCTCTGTTAAATGACTACCTGAATTAGTCATACTGACGCTGCAATCGTCAAATCAAGAAATCAAAGTCATTTTGAAACAGATCTCTGTGTAGCGGTGCTGAATGCGCCAACAGTCAATAAAAAGATAAAACAAAACACAGCTTAAAATCTAAGAGAGAGAAAAAACAAGAGGGTGTCTTATTTTATTTGGTTATAAAAAGCTATGACTCACTTTGTCTGAAGTTATTGTTTGATTGATGCTGTTTCTCGCCTGCCTTTGACCCACACCGTACTAACTCCTCCTCCTCCTCCTCAGGTCCAGGAGCTGGTCCTGGATAACTGTCGCTCCGGCGAAGGAAAGATCGAAGGAATCACAGAAGAGTTCTCCAACCTGGAGCTGCTCAGCCTCATCAACGTGGGCCTGACCAGCGTAGCAGACATCCCCAAACTGGACAAACTCAAAAAGGTACGACAACGAAAAACACACTCAAGGGACAGGGTAGAAAAAAAAACTGTATAACGTTAACATGAACATGTGGCTCCTTGTTTATCATGGCTATCCTTGTTTTATTCCCTGTCTCTTTATATATTAGGATGTCCACAGTGGTCAAACGTGGAGCTAAAACTATTAATAGACGGAGAGAAAATTAATCTGCAACTATTTTTGTACATTTTCAAGCAAATACGCCGAATATTCTCCGGTTCCAGATTCTCAAATGTGAGAAATGTGATGCTACTTTTTTTGTCAGAAATGACCGTAAACTGAGTATCTTTGAGATTTGGATTGGTCACCATATAAAACGAGCACTTTAGCACATTATAATATAATCTGACATTTTATAGCCAAAATGATTAATTGAAGAAAAACAATCATTAGTTTGCAGCTAGGGACGAAACGAAACATCGTTCTGGTTTGATATATCGATTCAGTTATCAACAATCCAATATCGTCGATGCAAAATGAAAACATCAATACGTATCATCTTTAAAGATGCGCCTTTATTTTGAAATTCCCGTGGCACCTCAGTGTCACCATCTCTGTCCTAGTTGCAGCTCTTATTGTTTTCGATTCATACAGCCCTATATTTGACTCTGATAAACTCTAAATGAACTACTTGTTTCAGCTTCACCGTTAAATCACTCTCCCTGTTTGTTCCTGTGTTGCAGTTGGAGCTGAGTGACAACAGGATATCAGGCGGTCTGGAGGTCCTGGCCGAGCGGCTGGTGAACCTAACGCACCTCAACCTCAGTGGGAATAAGTTCAAAGACATCAGCACCCTGGAGCCGCTGGTGGGTGGAGCCAGACTCCAAAACACACGATCCGTACAGCGACAGCTTGTA
>CAKALG010044856.1:3035-13304 GCA_916700815.1 Helicolenus hilgendorfi
CTACAGTTTCGAGGTTTATCTGTAGAATATGTTACGGAGATGAAAAAAAGGTAAAGTTAAGTAAACTTGTTTTTAAATTAACACTTCCTGCTTTCATTGCAAAATAAAAGCCCTCAGGTGTTTTTTCTATAGACAGAATCCCTTCATTTGTTAACACAAGGCTTTTATTCTGAAATATGTGCAAGCAGTGACTTGGAAAGCATTATTTAGTAATTATCACACGTTTCTGAACCTTTCTCTGTCTAAAATAAATATAACTTATATTTATCATGAAGTAAAACACTGACACCTTACCATATTTAAAGTTGATATGGCGAACATGTTAGTAAATATTTGCTTATACTGACATGAGGCAAAATTCACTTCATTCATTTGAAGTTGTATTTCTGGCCATCTGGTGAATGTAACTCCATTATTCACTCTCTTTTTAGCTCAGTTTTGGTCAACTCCTGAGAAAAACATCTGGCTGTTAAGCTGCTAAATGTTCTACTGTGTTCAGCAGCTAACTTTGCGGCACAGGTTACGTGCAGTGAGTCTACAGAGATTTTTGGCTGAAAAAATCTTCCTGCTGTGACTGGAGCAGCCCGTTCTCATGCAGGGCATAAAATACTGAAAGTTTCACTTTCATTTTACAATCAGCTGTTCGTTCGTGTCCCATTTTCACAACGTTGATCCTATTTAGAGTAGCAATCATTGTCCTAACTCATATCCTATAAATTAGAACTTTTACTTTATAGTGACCAAAATATCATACAATAATGTATACATACTGTATATGTTTATTCAGAGAGGCAAACACATTGAACTTTTATTTGATCGTTTATTTCACTATTAAGGGCTGCACGGTGGTGCAGTGGTTAGCACTGGTGCCTCACAGCTAGAGAGTCCCAGGTCCGAATCCTTCTGCGTGGAGTTTGCATGTTCTCCCCGTGTTAGCGTGGGTTTTCTGCGATTCCATTTGCTGCATTTGCTGTCTTTTCTGCCAAGTTGCCTCAGTCAGTGGGAGTTCACCTCCCTTTCTGGTCAGCTGGTCCATGGTCTCTTTGAGTTGCTGCCAGAGACCCTCCTTTTCGTTGCTGCGATTCAGGACCTCTGTTTTCCTCTGGTCCTGTTCCTCCAACTGAAACAAATCCTGGTGGTATTTTGTTACCAGCTTCTCCCAGGTTTGGTTGTTTGCTGCCAGTTGTTTAGCAAACTTGGCCTCAAGGCCTTTTTAGCTTTTTTGATGAGGTCGTCGGTCTCAGAGAGCATCTGACTGAGTCTTTTTATGTGCTCGTCCACGCACTTGCTGTGGCAGTTAACATATTCCAGTTTCTCATACTCAAAATGCCTTGCGTTAGTGTGTGCCGGTGTGACTTCCGTCTTCGACACCTGTTCGTTCGCGGCCTGGGTGTACTTGCTCTCCAGAGCCGTGTACCTTCCCTGCCAAGAGCTGTTGCACTGCTGGAGTTCAGCCTCTTTGTTTTTCAGCTCGATCAGCTGCGCCTGCTCTTGCTCTACGAGCTTTTGAGCGAGAAGCTCCTTCTCTCTGGTGAGCTCCTTCACTTGACGGTGTTGCAGCAGCAACTGCTGCTTCATCAGGACGAACTTCCTCAGTTGCTTGACGGGTGGCATCTTCTCGACACTGTCTGTAGCAGACTTGAGACGTGTAGAAGACTTTAGAGAGTCTTGTATCAGACCGAAAAAAACAAATAATGAATGAATAATAATGAATGAATAACACTAATATGATAGAATTAAATAGATAATGAAATAGGTAAATATCGACATTTGTGATTATATATATTTTTTTACTCTATTGGTGATCTATCAATTTGTGACCTCACCCTATATAATTTTGCTTAAGTTAAGCTAAGCAAGTTAAGCAAAGCATCTCCTAGCTCTAGCTCCATAACTTCAGCCCCGGCATCCCCGGCTCCTCCTGTTCACATGTCAAAGTGTCTTTGAGCAAGACACTCAGGGTTGCCAGGTCTGTGTGACAAAGCCAGCCCAATGGCCAATCAAAACCAGCCCAAAAACAAGCTCAATACCAGAACTCAAAATATGCCCCTGCCAAACCATATACACTGCTTTTAAAGTCCAACAGCATTGCTGTCATTGGCAAACGTATTGTAATATCTAGTAGTATCACCAGCATGCCAGCATTAGAAGCAGTTTTCTCTAAACACTTCTTTCACTTAGGTCGTAAAATGGTCTTGTGTAATTAGATATAGTTTATTATCATAAATAAAATATAGCTCTGAGAATGTGTAAATCATTGCACTGGCACACAGTCTAACCTGTTGCTTTCTCTTCCCTTTTATCCTCCAACCTGAATGTATTGTTTTTACATTGTGCGTTTACTTTAGACTAATTAATACCTTATTTCAACTGAAACATCATTTTGCTAATCTTTGTATTTCTATCATATACGCATAATCGAGAGCAGATACCTGGGGAAATTGGCTATGTATTCACTCTTAGCATTTTTGTTTACCCTATTTCAACTGGTACACCTTATCCTGTTAATTCACAACATTTTAATAATATACTCACAATTGAGAGGTAGGCGCTGGGGGGGTGGAGAGCATTAGGCATGTTGTGTATGTGCATGTGCACGTGTGATTTGTCCCATGTCCATGTGTTTACGTGCTTATCTGGAGTGAGTTTGGTAAGATTTGGGTATAAATAAATAATTTCATTTACAAAATGGATTTTTGTTTACGTAATCTGGATGCATAATAGGTCTACAAAACCAGCGGACAAAAAAAATCAACAGCTCTTTTAAAAATAGCACAATTCCATGGGAAAACCGCAGACCTGGCAACACCCAAATTGCTCCCGATGGTTAGGCCAGCCTTTGCATGATAGCTTGCTGCTTTTGGTGTGTGTGAATGAGAAGCAAAAATGTAACGTGCTCTGGATAAAAGCACAATATAGATGTAGTCCATTTACACAAACATGTTTCCCAAAATGTTGAACTTTTCCTTGACAAGCATCTAACTCATACCTGAGTCTGAATCACTCTGATTCACCTCAATCACTTACCGATTTTTATGTATTTTAGTAAATCCATTTATTGTTTGTCTCCACTTCTCTTGCCCATTAGCAAGCACAAAATGGCTCATTTATCATCTGTGAATGAATTAGCAACCAGGCTCCAGATGTCCTCTGCCTCCTCGTGTCTTCTGCGTCTCCCTGGATCTGTCTTGTCTCGTCTCCCTCCTGTCTCTCTAGAAACGCTCTCAGTATGCTGATGGTGCTGCTCTGATTGGCAAGGCATTAGACAGACACAGATGAGAGATGAGAGAGGGAGGGAAGAGGAGCGGTGACGGTGAGAGTAAGTAAAGAGGACAGAGATAAAGTATAAATGTGTTTGTAGTAACGCACTAGAGAGAGACGGTTAAGGACAGAAGGGGCTGAGAGGCGTAAAAAGAGGAAGAGAAGAAAAGAAAGTTTTACATAAGTAAGTGAAAAAGTAAGTGCAAGTGCACTCATGTGTGTATGAAATATTTCCCCTGCCCTCTCCTTCACTTGGTATTATCCCTCAAAGAGCCAGTTCGACTCGAGCCAGTGTTTTACACCACAATGCACTGCTGCACCTTCCTTTTGAAGATGGGATGAACGTGCAGGTGCAAAGCAAAGCAGTTAGGTCAAAGACTGTTTCACCGATCCTCATACAACGGTTCGTATGATATCTTACGAAAAGTTATATTCTAATTTTTTGTGCGTTTTCCTATGAATGTCCAGCAACACGTGACGCACATGTCAATATCTGCTCCAGTCTTTTCAAAATAAACTTCTTCAACAAAACAACTTGGTTAGGTTGAGGCGACAAAACTACTTCAGGAAAAGATCGTGGTCTGGATTAAAAATAATTTAGGAAGTGGCATTACTTCAGTACTGAAGTTACAGGACAAATAAAGCACCTTGTCCAACCCTGTCTCCTACAAAATTACGTTCCCATACAACAAAACTGCATTCTACGTTTTGTATGTATGGATTTTCTCACGGATTACGGTCGCAGTTTTAAATACGTGGTTGACGTTGTAAATTAAAACATCATGGTTTGGCTTAAAATAATTATGTTTGTTATGTAATTTATGTTACAAATGTAAAAAAAAATAAGTGAATGTTGACTTCTGGTTTCACATTTGGATATGAACACCAGTCTCCTGGCTGAAGTCCGGTGTTTTTTTACCCATCCATCCATCCATCCCAAATTCCTCCAGACACGGACTTCGCTCTTTATACTTCCTGATTCACAATTACGTGGATTACATACATTCTGTGGGATATATACGAATCACAGTGCATTACTTTAGTAGTTTAGGTATATAGCTACAAACGGTGTATGAGAACAGCCTGACTGTGTCTGCATTTATCAAATTTTGTCCACTAGGGGGGAAAACCCCCCCACAAAACAAGCTGACATACATCCATTTTTGGGTGCTTATCCGGGTCTGTGTCGTGCTGGCAGCAGGAAAAGCAAAGC
The DNA here is from genome assembly GCA_916700815.1 of Helicolenus hilgendorfi. Taxonomy (NCBI): domain Eukaryota; kingdom Metazoa; phylum Chordata; class Actinopteri; order Perciformes; family Sebastidae; genus Helicolenus; species Helicolenus hilgendorfi. Next base: position 7,510 of record CAKALG010044856.1, read on the forward strand.
CCAAACCTCCTTTATTCCCAGACACATCCTCCAGCTCCCTCTGGGGGATCTCAAGGTGTTTCGAGGTCAGATGGGACATGTAATCCCTCCAGCATGTTCTGGGTCTACCCCGAGGTCTCCTCCCAAATCGGTGTGCCTGGGAAACCTCTCAAAGGACGGGCGGTGTCCAGGAGACATCCTTATAAAGATGCCTGATCCACCTCAACTGGCACCTTTCAACACGAATGAGATGTGGTTCGACTCTGAGCTCCACCCTTTCTCTACAGACACCACCAAATCTCCGGTTTATAGAAATGTTAAGGCCCTCTGAAACATCCAGCGACAAAGTAACATGGTCACTAACGTTGTGTGTCTACCTTTTGGTGCTGGGCAGGGGTGATAAAATCTGTTTCTAACCTCTTTCTTTTTGCTGGAAACAACTGCCTATGGGGTTTGTCTACTGTAATGCCATGTTCACTGGCATTAGTAGAAAATATCTTTTCTATCTGTAGCTTGTTCAAAGTCCCACTGCCAGGATTTCAAGTGTGAACAAAGGGACAACATCAGATTTAAAGGTTCCCAACTCTGCCGTTGGAACTGATGAACACCAAACAAACATCTGTGTTTGTTGGAGCATGTTTGATTGGTGTGCCATGGCCTGGGCCTTGGTATATTGGTGAGCTGTTAACCCTTGCTGTATGTTTCAACCCCACCCCTTAAGATCTGCAAAGGTTTTCCTCCACAAAGGTAATCGTGGCTTTGCTGTCAGAGTTGTTAGACTAGGAGTGAACCTGCCCCTGGTGATCAGGGCAGCAAAACCAGTTTTCTCCTTTAAATCCTCTTTCCTTCTTCCATTTAAAAAACAAAACAAAACATTTTTATAAATCTGCTTTTAAGTGACTCTTTTATCATTTTACTATCTTTGCTTATATATGTTTCTTTTCCCTTTGTTGTGATTCTTTCTTTTAGTCATTACTTTTACCTGAATGTTTTACTCTTTTCTACTTTGCAACCCCATTTAGAGTGTAATTTAAATAATGTTATGCTATTATTATTATTGATCAGAACTGCAGACACTGAAACATATAGAAAATTTATTGGTTGCAAAAACCAAAACAATGAGCTAAACATGACTAAAAAGCTCTGTAGAGACTGCTGATAATTCTCTGAGGGTTTGTCACTTTGAGAGACCCTTTTCAGATAAAAAGCATTGATTGAAATATTAATTAATGTAGCATGGGATGATTTGAAATATACAGTATATAGCAGTGTTTGTGTGGATAGCCATACATGCAAAAAAGGCTGAAATGCTAAAAAAAGAATTGAAACAGTAGATGAGACTTTTAGCTGAACAAATCAAATCAAATAAATAAAAGAAACACTTTATTAATCCCACCAAGGGACAAACGCTTGTACACAGAGAAACACAGTAACACACAACAACAACATGCAAACAAACGAATACACCAAGGAGCTAAAACGTGGACTAAAATCTTGATGATGGTAAAAGAAAAGATGGAGCATTAAACAGCTGCTTTCTGGAGGATTTGTTGGTTGCAGAAATAATTCCGGTCTCTTTGTTTTGATCCAACGATCTTAGAAGAGTTTTTAACAATGCTGTTCAGTCGACTTTACGCTTGTTACGTATCGTTGTTACGCTTGTTTGTGCGTTTCCGCAGCGTGATACAAGGCTGATATGAAACGTTCATGAAACGTTGGCTATTTTTGGTTCAGAAAAGTAGACATTCCGCTTATCCCGTGTTGTTCTGGCGACTGGATTTAAGCGAACCAATAAATGACGCTTTGCTTAACTGACTTCCTCCCACACACAGACGCACACTTGAACACACTCCAAAGTCAAAGAGAGAAAACTGTGTGTTGCAGGTACAGTCATTAGGGAACAGCACTAACTGAACAAGCACTTCATTTTGAGTGTTCCCAGGAGAGTGAATAAGCCTCTGGTGTTGTTGGAGAGATGCAACATAATTGATGATTGCTAACACTTTGCTATGGTTCTCTGTAATGCGACTCTACCTGTATCAAAATGCTATGACAGTCGACTCCCTGCAGGGAGAGGCCAGTCACTATTTCTGTCAACAAAACAAAACCCCTCTTTGTTATTTTCTCCCCTGCTGGCTGAAAATAACAGAGAATACTCCCTTACTTGTTGTTTTTCTCACACTCCTGCTCTAGACAGAAAAGAAAATGCCAATAGGGGAGTATTGAGCTGGCTAACGGACTATGACAGTGTTGCTTTAGTAAGGTGTGAGTGACATTAGAGAGGAGTCGAGCGTGTAGGTGGAAAATTCAATCAGGCTGTGAATCTGGTGTGCAGAACAATCCTACGGACGCTGAGTGAATAATTCAAACTCTTTGATCGGGCCAAATCATCTCAGGACTTCGGCTTTGCTGGGTGTCAGGAGATACTAAAAAGGGCCGGACCTGAAGGAGAAAGACGAGGAGTCATTGCTGAGCTCGGGAGAGGGATGAGCGAGGAGGTGAGCGCTGCCTGTAGTGGGTTATATGTGTAGGAACGTGTGAATGTCTGTATTTGTATTTTTCCATAGCATGATATGTTAATACAGGCAAACCATAGACTGTATATATAAGGGGTGGTCGTAGTCAACGTGACATCATCCATTGGTCTGTGGACTACGGTTTTGAAGCCTCGAGTTCTGCATTTTGGTTGTCGCCATCTTGGTACTTGGCTGTCGCCATGTTGTTTTTTTGCAACCGAAAGTAACACGAGAGGGTGGAGCTAAGTACAACCAAACGCTGAATAAGACATTTTTAGGTGACCAAAAAGGCTATAATTAATTTTCATGAACTGAAAACACACTGTGAAAGGGTTAAAGTTCTAAAACGAAAACATGGACAACTCCCAGACCGGACAACGCCGTGGTAGTGACCTGTCAATCACAAGGTAGCCACGCCCTAAAGCATCTCCTGCTTTATGGTCTATTTGACTCTAAATGGGACCATAATTTACTAAATAAACATCATGCTGTATTGAAGAAGACTTGAAACTAGCGATTGAAACCATAAACTCATGTTTACTATGTTTACTGAGGTAATAAATGAGAAGTAGGGTCATTTTCTCATAGACTTCTATACAATCAGACTTCTCTTTGCAACCAGAGGAGTCGCCCCCTGCTGGCTATTAGAAACAATGCAAGTTTAAGGCACTTCAGCATTGGCTTCACTTCTCAGACCTGGAGGTAGCCCACTGAGGCTATCAGGCCCAGTGCACTCAGGGAATCAGCGAGCCGTGCATAAAGTCTGAAAATATCTGGATGACACATAAAAAAAACATCCATCATGGCTCATTATTTGATCGCTTCATCAGTCTGCTTGTGCTATGCAGATGGGCTGATGAAATAATAATTAGTCAGTCAATCCACAGAAGATGAGTGATGGACGACTACGAGGTACAGAGAAATACTGAAACATTGGAAACTTCTGTAAATTTCAAAAGCCCACCGAGTTCATTCTCTCAGAGTGGATGAGTGTTTCTGCTCATTTATATGTTATGTGCTCTGTCCATTCATGTATTTTACATTTGTCTGAGATCTGTCCGCAGCAAAAAGGGTTGTTGCCTGCAGGGGCAGTTAGCGAGGATTCAGACCAGAAAACAGCCCTGCATTAAAACAGTGCAGGGGGCTGCGCTGGTGTTTTAAGATACTGGGGAAACAATGAAACGCAATACAGGAAGTCCAGTTTGAGGAACAGATGAATGAATTTGAAGGATTATCAGATGTCGAAACACAATGGTTTGTAATACTAAACAGGATTTTACAACATGGTGGAAACTATTTTTATGCCTCTGCGCCTGTGGCAGCCATGGCTGGAGTCATTATGTTTTTGGGTTGTCCGTCTGTAACGTACCAACGAATGTCCGTCCGTCTGGTCGTCTGTCCAGTCCATTCTTGTGAACACAATATCTCAGGAACACCTTGAGGGAATTTCTTAAAATTCGGCACAAATGTCCACTTAGACTCAAAGATCAACAAATTAGATTTCGATGGTCAAAGGTCAATATCACTGTAATCTTACATCTGTCCAATTTTCATGAAAACAATATCTCAGGAATAATTTGAGTGAATTTCTTTAAATTTGGCACAAACATCCACTTGGACTCAAGGATGAACTTATTGGGTTTTGGTGAACAAAGGTCACTGTGACCTCACGTTCGTCCCATTCTTGTGATATCTCAGGAATGACTTGAGTTAATTTCTTCAAATTTGGCACAAACGTCCACTTGGATTCAAGGATGACCTGATTTAATTTTGGTTGTCGGAGGTCAAAGGTCAAGATCACTTTAACCTCACAAAACACATTCTGTGGTATTCTGTAGTGAATGTTTTTGTACTCTTGGTTTCACATGGGACACAAACATTGGTTTCCTGGGTGAAAGTCCTGTGTTTGTTAGACCAACCCATCCACCCAAACCCATGGACTACGGTGGACTTTGATTAGAAATGTATTTATGATATGTCAAAAACAAACCAAGCTTCCCTTGAAACTTGATTGACAATGCAGTTTCTTTGCATGGGTACATCATTTTTAGGAGACTAAGCTGCCTGGCCGGATGACGTACTTCGGCAAAAGTTTTGCCAGACGACCCTGAATTGTCACCCATGACTAAGGACTAAGTCATGAAATCCTTGCCTCTGGTGTTTCGATTTTGGCCATTTTTGGTTTAATCTGTCTCTCACAAACTTTATGGAAGTGAACACTAAATCACTGGAGTAGGCCTTTGACATTTAAATCTTACCAAACACAAAGGTTTTTATAAGAGGTTATAAGTGGCGACAGTGACCGCTTTTTGAAATCTCAATAGAAATGTGATTCGATGGCAGATCCAGGGTCTGTGTTTTTCTTGTACATCAACGGAACAAACATCTATATGCCGCTCATGAAAGTTGGATACGTCTAAGTGTAGAGAGATGATGGCATTTACAATATGATCAAAACAAATGGGCTGAAACACTGTAATGACTCCCAATGTCTGGAGTAAGATTGATGGAAGAGGTTAGAGAAGTGAAGTGACTGATCTCCACACACAGCAGTGTTTCTCTTAATTAAAATAGGTGTTCATATAAAAAGGGCAAGATTATTGGCTTGATGTTACGCAAAAGAGTGTTAATTAATGGCATACTGGGCGTGTGGAGCAGGGAACACCTGCCACCTTGATTTATCACTAGAATCTGTTTCCACTCTTGACAGATGATATATCACAGATTTAACAGAATCCTGTATCTACACCCATCCGATGTTTAGTATTAGTTATACGGTTATTCTGATGGCTTTTTCTGTTTGATGAAACACTTGAAAAAGACACATTGTTGTATTAGCATGCTGTCTTTGTGTGTAACTATTGTACCAGGTTGCATTCAAGGCTGTAGGATTTCAGGAACACATTCCAGTCCACATCCCTCCAGTGCACCAACCAAACAAACATAAACTTAAATTTTCTTTTGTTTTTATACAGAATTCTTGTTATTCAGTAAACTATTCAATTATATTCTCTGTAGATGTTATCTCCCAACATTAAGGTCTAAATGCTGTTTCAAAGCCTTCTTCACAAAATACAATTATGGTTGAGAAACACTGAGGCTGACTTTTAAGAAAAGCTTTTGATTTAATATTGATGCACTGAGCTGTTTGATATATTTTGTAAAAGAAAAAAAAAAGTTCAAGTTATTCATTCATTTACTTTTTGTTAGTCTAAAAGTAGTCATTTAAAGCTGCATTAATTGATTTCTGGCCACTTGGGGGCAGTGCAACATGCTGTAAACACAACACTGACATATTAT
>CAKALG010044860.1:0-16647 GCA_916700815.1 Helicolenus hilgendorfi
GTGGGCCGACGGCTAGTAGAGCAGGCCATGCAGCCGGCACGTGACGGAGCATTAGAGCGTCTGCAGGAAACTATAAAAGAAAAAGAGGCTCATAAAACGTGCAGGAACACTGATGAAGAAAACATTACTTAATAAGGCTTTTACAGGGATGGTGTAATGAACAGCCCAGACCTTTAGAACTGATGTGCAGGGATCACAAATTAATGTGCCACTCCGTATGAAAGCTTTGACTTGATGTTGAACAGTGTTGCAGTACATCACTAGAGCAAGACAATGGGTTGACCATGGGTTGCTTGATGAAAGCTGAGCTATCTCCATGACAACTAAGCAAAATTGTGCTGATGAAGACCATGACGTGGTTGAAAGATTCCGGAAAAAGGTAGTTAATGGACCTTGAGTGAAATGTGTTGCTAAATAAGGAATAACATATGCTTCGCATCGAGGTGCCGCATCGCCTTGCTGGGGTTTATTTCACAACAATGACCCGCTAGCTGTACATTATCCCATTTGTTACACAGCTACTTACTTAAGAAATCAATAATTTGAGACAAAAATTGTGCTCTAGGGATGACGTGTTTTTGTAAGCCAACCAGGAAGTTAGCATCGCCATGGGTTCCCTCGTAAAAAAGCCAATGGGATCTTTCCATTGGGTTTTGGATTGTTGCAGAAAATAAGCTCTGTGGCAAACACACATTTATGATACTTACACGATTTGTTCAGCAAGATAATCTTCACAAATGAACACCGCTTCTATGATTTTTGAAGCGTGAATGCGATCGGTAGAAGTAAAAATCTAACGTTAGGCTGTAAACGAACTACACCATGGTCGCATGAGCATGAGTATACACAATGAGGCTGTGAAGGCGGACGAGTCGGCGTGATGACATCTGGTAGCGTCATTTAGCCACTTGTTAGCAACCGCCTTTTTTAAGACACATAAAGGCTTCAAAATTCACAAGTGGAGCATTTATTGATGTATTTTATGTCATAGAACTAAACGTTAAAATCTCTTAAGCTTGTGTTAACCACAGACCTTATTTCATCTAACGAAAAACCCATTAACTCCCAGACGAGGGAACCAGAGGTGCTAAAACTCATTTCCTGGTTTTAAGAGTCATTCCTCTAGCACTCTATAAAAGACCATAGAGCGCTGCGATTGACCAATCACAATCGAGTATTAAACAAAGCCCTGTAATAACACAGTATATCAAACACGCTCACGATTCTCAGTCTTGTGAACGTATTCTTTAATCAGATAGTTCCTGATTTCAGTAATTATTCAGCTAATTTTAGGCTTAATTTTATTCAGTAATAATAATCAAATAATGGAGTTTTTGCATAAAATTTGCATAAATTCTGGCAATTTTTGCCCATTGTCTGAATTTCATTACTATTCTTGAACCCTAAAAATATGACATACTCAAAGAAAAGCAGGAGTAAATGTTAAAGGACTGGTTATTTCCAATTAAATGTGAACATTTTAAGACCTAACAAGCCGTATTTCAGTGAACTCAGCTCAAAGACACCACACACACATCACCTGCAGCATTGGGTCTAGAGAGGACTATGCGGTGTACAGTACAGCTTTGTAAAGTATCCATCACGCTCTCTAATAATGATCTCATCACTGTTATCCATAACAAAAGCCCACATGTTAATGACCCTCTGCAATTAGCCTCCACCATTATACCATCACAGTGTGGATTTCACGGTGTGCATTTTACTAAATGGATAAATGTCCGTTGTTATTCATTGCTGCTGTTGGATGAAAATCGCACATCGTCCTGCGAGAAACTGAGAAATTGGCCACGGTTTCCTGGTGAATTTCACATCATACAATTGGTTTTGTAAGGGTTTTGTAAGTGTATGCTTTGTAAAACTCACTCAGCACATAAAAGACCTGTAAATCAGTGACAAATCAAGTTTACTGCTAATTCTAAAAGCCTTTTCTCCTGTAACGTTAAAAGGAATGAAAACACGAACAATAAACCACAAATGTTAACAAAAATCAGACCTCGGTCTTGCTTGTCCAAGTATAGATACTATGCAGCTTAAACAGGATTATGTAAGAATGAAATAACAGTCCAATTTAGCGTTGCCAGATGTACGATAATTATTGGATTTGTACAATAATTTTTCCCTCTGTACGATGTACAATCAGTATTGCCATAATGTATGAAACTTTGACCCACAATTAATAGTCCTACATCTGTGTTTACACATCTCTCCTCACGTGACCTCTTTCCAGCCAATCACACTTGGTGTAGGCCATGTTCATGAACGTGACTCGCGAGCGCGGCCGCTCGGCGCTCATTTGAGAGTTTGCACAAGAGAATGCACTAGTAAGCCCAGTTATTTATTTAATTTGCTTATTCATGCAGAATATGAACAGGCTTCCAGCTGTGCTGTCTTGTAATTGAATTTTATATTAGTAGGCTAGAAAATGATGTGGGATTTGGTAGGTGAGTCAAAAAGTTGTTTAAATATGCATTTTGTACAATTATACATTTACGCCTATTTCAAAATACGAGAATTTTAAGCTTCTGGTACAATAGTTTAACATTTCCCATCTGGCAACACTGGTCTGATTTTTCCATATTATCCAACTAAAATGGATCAAGCCATCAAATGCATCTTTAATATTTCACAGCGCTCCTTTTAAAACAAGTCAGCTGGAAACCAACTCTAGCTTCACTGTCTGAAATTAAGGGCATATTGTTTTTGAAAATGAAGTTCTAGCTGCAAGAACAGGAAACGTGACAGGCGTAGCAACTGTAACTAAGGAGGGCGGGGCTTGGCTAATAGTCAATTGGATCCAGGACCATTGCCGAATTATTCCCTGTCCTGTCCCATAATTTCTCTCTCTTCATTGCCAACTATCAAATAAAGAATATTCATATTCATATTCAAGTATGATTTCCTGGTTATCAAAGAATAAGCTTTATCTTATTACAGCACTTTTCAGGTTTTACAGTTTGGGAAAATGAACCGTTACGGCAGCATGAGGCTGCGTTTTTACCGTTTCTCTACTGCCAGTGAATATATTATGAGATCTATAATTACACCAGCTGTCTCCCTGTGCTCCAACCCTTTGCCATAATAAATACGCACCGTCTAAGCATTGACTCACTCCTTTCTAGCTCTACCTATTTTATTCTCTCTCCCTGCACACACACACACACACACATACAGATCCAAAGCTGAATCCCCAGTAGCAGTTTGTCCTGTGCATCTCACAGCACGTCGGCTCTTACTCATCCTCGTCTAACCTTTCCTGCCACCCATCTGCCTTAAGGACGAGACTCCCCCAGAACAGGCTGTATCCAGAAACATCTGCTTCGACCATCCTTCAAGGCATTTTCCAGGCTCGAATGGCCCCGAAGGTGTGGACTCGCAGTGTAGTGACTCATGCTCAATAAGTCGCATGAGTCACGGAGGGCCGAGCAGGAAAAGTAGTAGCGTGGACAGCCACCTTACGCTTTCTGACACAGCAGAGGCACATTGGATATTTATAAGGATTATTTATAAGTATGTTAGGTGTATGCCAGGATTGGACAGTGGAAACATGAAGACTGCAGAAGTCGCTGGCATGCATCGCACAGAGGAAGTGTGTCTCCAAGAAAACTCAAGGCACCGGTGAGCAGAGCTTCACGGCTCAGTTGCCAGAAGTACAAGACTGTTTTTGTACCAGACTGTTCCCAAGTGTGTGTCTGTGTGTGTGTGTAATCTTTCCTTGCTCTACAACTCCCACTGGCTGTGTCCATAAACAGGAGTGTGTTTTTTGTCAACCTGAAGGTGCTTTCCATTCTAGGTGAAGAGATGATGAAATAATTTCTTACAACAGCCAGTCAAATTGAATTAATATTTCAGAACCATTAGAGTTTTCTCTGCGTATCTACACCACCAAATGCAAATTAGGAAAAGCTGGAAAGCCTCATCGCATATGTGCAATAAGGTGGTTATTGTCTAATTGCACACCCGTTCAAGTTCGGAAGGCGCTGATTTCTTGGCCTACATTGCTGCTCGCAGCTTTCTCAGAGCAACTAACCCAAACAACTTCACAACACTGCGCTTCCTTGGATCCTGAGCGATACACTTTTAAAGTATGAAGTCGATCAGATGAATGGTTGACGAGAAAATCACACAGAACTCCGATCTCTCTTTTCTTTATCTGTTCTTGAATGTACAGTAGCGAGCGGCGGAGGGTCGTGTCTACAAGGTAACACGCAAATTGCAAAACTCTCATGAGATAATTAGGTTAGGCATTGACCTTCGAATGGTTAAGGATCGGATAGGTCGCCCAGTAACGTGTTTTTGTATATTTTATGGGTACACGGACCGCGGCAGAGAGCGAGCTGCACCCAGCATGCTGTTTGGCATGTAACACTTAATAGGGGTCCCCTACACTATATGTACATAACGCACTACTAATAAATGTGTCCTGTATATCTCAAGAGCTCGCAGTCGACGCTGCACTTCCTTGAGTCCTCAGCAATACACCGGCCAAGTGTGAAGTCGATTGGATGAACGGTTGTTGAAAAAAAAATCGAGTGCAGCAGTAGCATGGCATTGGCACTCTGCATGTGCTTCAAACAAAAGACAAATTGAGGTCCACTTCTTGGACATCATGGGGGGCGGGTTCATCATTAATTCAGATACATTTTACACAAATCAGTATGATTTAAGTGATTTCACAGCTGTGAGCAGCCAATTAATCAATGCACTGGCAACACACCAGCTTCAAATTTTGTGTCCTGTCAATTGCCACTCTGGCAGATACCATTTCTTTTTTAGCGTAGTCCATGCAGTATTAACAGGTGTTACGTAACCCTAATCAGAGAAGTAAAGTGGGGCTTTGAGAAACCTCCACGCCAGCGAGCAATTTCTTCGTTAATCTTTAATTAAGCATAAGGTGCAGCGTTGATTCATCCTTTCTCGACGGGTGCTATTTTCAGCCACCGCCGTCGCCCACTCTTCCCCTCTCTGGGGAGGCAGCGGGAGTCTTTAAAAGCAAAGAAGAGGCTAACAAACATTCCTGTAGAAGCGCGATTACATTGAGGAGAGACATTTTAAAGCGGATGCCCTTTTTTTTTTTGTTATTGTGGCCATGCAGGCTGGTTTAAATAATGAAAGTGTCTGCTATATGTGGCTTTTGGTGTTTAGTATCATGTAAAAGATTTAGAGAATCTCATTAGTGATGGGGCAGGGGGACATTCAATCACAGGAAGTCCCTCAGATCCATTAGATTACATTCTGCACCTTTAATATCATAGCCCAGCCATGACTATGACACTCTCAAAGACTGCAGCACTAAATATTTTAGGTCCATATCTATCACTAGAGTGAGAGCGCCTTGCATAGTACAAAGGTAAAGTACAGCCTACATACTTCAACATGAGCCGTGAGTCTGATTTACAGTACATGTACAATGGCAGGAAAAAAATCTCATGGCATCAATAATCTAGATATAATCTTAGAAATCCTGCGCTAGTTTGCATCCGTTATATGAAACTTACATGAGTCTATAAGGCTTTTACATTTATCAGTAGGTTGGGTATGAGCCAAACGTCAAGCACCATCATTAATCTGAAACAACCCGGTCTCATGGGGAGACGTATAAATAGCACAACATGAAACGGACATTCCGCGTGTTATCAGGACGCATCTTAGCCTTTTCGAGTGTCATTTGTACACCAAAACTAAGGTAACAACCCACTCACTGAGGTTTCGGAAAATAAGTCATGGTTGGGCTTAAAATGAGTACGTAAAGAAACAGCGTAACATTACTAAGGAAAACACGTCACAAATGTCACGAAACAACACTCGACAAACGTCCTTAATATAACTTGCAAAACAAAACAAAACACTGGTCTCCTTGTTAGAAGTCCTGTGTTTGTTGGATCTTCCTACCCGCCCACCATAAGTGGTCTTTCTCGCTTTTATTCTACGTTGCTAACTCATAGCATTTATATGCAAATGCTTTTACATTTGACACAGAACAGACTACATGGAGCACAAATGACACGTCAAAAGCAACAAAGGCTTTCGTATTGCATGCTAAATGCTGTCTGAAAAGTAAAGGAATAGTTTGCCATTTTGGGAAACGCTTATTCACTTACTTGGCAAGAGTAAGAGAGAGCCAGAAAACCGTTAGCATACTCAAACAGAAATGTAAAAATGACAGTTTGTGGTCTTATGTGCTGTAACTAATTCTCAACAACCACAAGTTTATCTGTCAACATTTCTGTTTGTGTGCAGACTAAATTATGGAGCTTTAAAAGTGCTGCTAGGCTTATTTTTGAACATTGGACAAGCTAGCTGCTTCCTAGTCTTAATGCTATGCTAAACTAAGCTGATCGCCTCCTGGCCACAGACTGTATACAAGAAGTGAATATAGTCACCGTGATGTCATCCATTGATTTGTGGACTGCAGTTTTGAAACCTTGAGTTCGGCATTTTGGCCGTCGCCATCTCGGTTTGCAACCAGAAGAGACACAAGAGGGTGGAGCTCAGTACAACCGAACGCTGACCGAACACTTTTAGGCGACCAAAAGGTTATAATTAACTTTCATGAAGTGAAAACACACTGTGAAGGGTTAAAGTTGTGAGACGAAAACACGGACAACTCCCTGACAGGAAAACGCCGTGGTAGCGACCTGTCAATCACAAGGTAGCCACACCCTAAACGTACCCTGATTTATGGTCTATTTTTACTCTAAATGGGACCATAATTTACTAAATGAACATCATGCTGTATTGAAGAAGACTTGAAACTAGCGATTGAGACCATAAAGTCATGTTTACAATGTTTACTGAGGTAATAAATCAAGTGAGAAGTAGGGTCATTTTCTCATGTTTTTGCTACCAGAGGAGTCGCCCCCTGCTGGCTATTAGAAAGAATGCAAGTTTAAGGCACTTGAGCATTGGCTTCACTTTTCAGACCTGAAGGTTGTCCACTGGTTTTGACATTGTTTGCCCTCCCCATGAATGTATATATGTATATGTATCTGTTGAACTGTTTCACTTTTCCTTATTGGCTCCACACACACACACACAGCTAATACAACACTGTATTTGGAGAGGCTGTACTTGATGAAAGGTAATCACAGATGCTTTTTTTTTTTATTTTTCATGCACATCTTAAATGCAGGATTATGTCCATCCAACATGCAACACTACAGTATGTGTTCAATCAGAGGTGTGATCACGATTTGACAAGAGACTTCTGGGTAATGCAGTGTAGCCGTCAAAGCACAGCGGTCCAATAGGCTCAGCTGCTTTTGTGCCATCTGGGTCACCTCGACCGTCGCCCATGGTAACGACACCCCCTCCCAGTTTCCGCCTCTATGGTAACCCCCATTTTCACTTCACATCAGAGCTCCCGAGCTGCTCTCGTGTCGGTCAGATGCATTTTCTTTTTTCACTTTAGCAAGTTAGTGAAGGCGAGCTGTTTAACTCATGGGACCTGGATGCTCACAGCACTTTAACGTTACTCACATGATGATCAGCTAAAAGGCGTGATGTCACACTAAAAGCAAAACAGATTATGTAATATTGCATCATGGAACCAAAATTGAATGTGCTTGTGTCCCACGAGAATGACACTATACGATTCATCCCTGGAAGCTGCTAATGCAATTGATTAGAGAAGGTGATTGTGCAACAAGACGCTGATGGATTTTCACATTGCTTTTTTATAAAGTGTGTGAGATGATGTGTGGATAGTTTTTAGAACAATATGGAGCACTTCCACTTGGATAAGAGTCTTGCCGTTGTGTCATCTAATTCTCACAACTGGGCCTGTTGTTTCTAAAAAAAAATGCATTTTAACAATGTGGAAAAATTGTAAATGTAATTAAATTTCGACACTGTGTGTTGATTCCATGTGATAAAAAAGGGTTTTCCATTTATACAAAAGCACCTTAAATTTCATACTATCTTATTATGTGATTAGGAATTAGTTTATTTCTATTTGTAATTTTTAAAGGAGATAAATGTTATAATGTTTGTTTTCATTGTAACACTTTACTGTTTTGGGGGTTAAGATGTTGTTGGAATTCATGCGCTCAATATCCTTTTTTTTGTTTGTATAGATTTTTTAGGATTAGTTTTTCTTTTTTCTCCCCCTTACCTGTTTTCTGTGGCTTTTGTTAATTTTTTGTTTGGAGGAAATGTGTTGAGGTGTGTTTTATTATTGAGACCATCTTTCTTTTTTGGCTTGTTTGGAATATAATTGTGTCTATATGTCGGTGATTTATTTGTTTTTCTACTGTAATAATGCAATAAATGTTTGTTCACCAAAAAAATCAGCTTTTATGAATTTATTCTGTCACCACTGACACAAAATCTGTGAAATTGTAACCATTTTTTACCAAAAAAACTGGAAATGCTGGACCAGTGGGTGTGCCAACAAGATGATACATTGAGTGAAAGCTGCAGCAAGTCAGTAAAGTGTCATCGCTTATTATTTAACCATGATGTTGTTGTTTCACCAGTGAAGCCGTTAGTCTAGCATCTGTCCTGAGCTTATGATGTTGTGCGGCTAGTGTCAGTTTGTGTGTTGGGGATATCAATTGCCTGAATAAGAAATATATTATGTTGTGGTAGTAGTAATCTCTATAAACAGATTCTACATTCACTTGTCTTCATCTTTAGGCAACGGGACAAGATTTTGGTATCAGAAGCGTTCTGGTGTCCGTTTGTAGTCCGAGTGGTATCGACCAATCACGTTCGAGTAGGCTTTGGTTGAATGCAGGTAAACAGTCCATGTGGAGAGCAAAAGAGGCGGAACGCATTGGCCGAAATGCAATCTGGGAACCCACCAGCTGTCGTCTGACGATAATTCAGCTTTTTATTAGTTTAAAATTAGCTTGTAAACTGGCTACTTGTGAAACAATCCGGTCATACACGTCGTCACTCAACTCCAGTCTCGCATCTCAAGTTGCTAATCGGACTGTAAACAATGAGCAGCACACGGGAAAGGAAGTCTTGGACTAGATATCCACTCGTTACACCGAAACCCCAGAGGCTTATCTGTCATCAGAATAATAGCCGATGGGTTCCGATATTGTAGCGGTAGTGAATTCCCAGATTTCAGCTGATCAGGAAGAAGCCTGAGAAACCAGTTCCCAAACACATAATACAGAAAACAATCTCAAGTGCCTTCCCAATGAAAAAATGCCTCTTCAATTATAATAAAATGGCTCTTCGATAATAAACAAATGCCTCTTTAATAATAAGGAATTATATATAAAGAGAGTTTCAATGAAAATAAACCAATTAATATTATAACAAAATAAAGCGTGCGGGCGCTAGGTCATCGATAGGTAAGCACAAACTCTGATCAGCCCTGATGCAGGTAACCTAAAGTGTTCTTTAATATTCACTCCAGCTTGGTTTCAGAATGCTTAAAATCACCCTCAATCAGACAGAAGTCTCAAAAAAGAAGTCTGAAAAAGGCCTAAAGGTCCGAGTTTTCTGGCTGAATCTGCTAAAACGAGGTCTGCATTATGTCGAGGAAGGATCAGAACGCCCTGGGTGTGCGACTCCCCACCTCTCGTAGCACTTAAAGAAAGGGCGTCGTCACACCCTGATTGGCCAAGAGGGGAAATGCACCATGCTGCTCTCAGTTCTGAAGAGATCTGAATAACCCTCCAATCAACTCGGGGAAAACAAGACAAGTAAGAATGAGGGACTGCTACGATGAAAAACACCTAACAGGAAAAACTAATGTCGTTCTGTTTTGAAGCTTTTTACAGTTGAAAATGTAAATGTCATGTAAAATGTAATCTCTTTGCTCCCAAGACACTATACAGTTGAGATTTAAACAGGTAATTTAAGTAGTGCATGAAAAACAAAAATCTATATTGTGATTTGATTAGCAGCGTGGGGGGGAAGCACTGGGAGAGTGGGAATTCACACTTTGTGAGGCATCGCAATTTGTGCAGAAAACAGTATTAAATTAACATCTCATCAAATATTAATTGAGTGGATTGCCTCCCAAGTGGCAATTTCAACAAGCGAAAAAAGTATTTTGATGCTGCAGATCAATGTGTGAGTAAAAGTTATGGTTTTATGTTCACCGAGATTCTGTTGCAAAATCAATTCCGGTGTAATAAATGAGATAAATCAGAGAATATACAGTGGATCGGACGGCTTTATACTCGCAGGAACGCATAAAACTGTGCTCTAATTTTAACTGCATGTAAATCTGAGTGGATTGGGTAGATGCCACGGCACGGCCCCTGTGTGCATTGTGTATTTCCAGCTCTGTGTCAAGAAGCAGCGGCATCCACGCTCTGCACTGCCAACGTTTTGAAGAACGCGTTGAACTTTGAAACGTCAAATTGAAACATTTCCAAACAAATCATCCTCCCTTATCTCTCTCTCTCTCGGTTCATGCGATGCCACGCTGAGGGAGCACCAGGTATGTAAGACCCTTATCTCGGAGTGTCACTCAGGTCCGAATAGGTGATGGGAAAGGTCGAGTTAGGGGGCGTTGGATGGGGGGGAGGTGAAGTGAGTGAAAAGGGGTCGACTGTGTAAGCACCCAAAATAAAGACTGGAAGTCTCTGTTATCTGCTGTGACCATCCGCTTGTCGGCTTTGAGATATTGATCGAGGGCCCGGATGAAAATATCATCCTCGACTTATCAAGTGGGAGAGATTTAAGATCTGTTGTGGACATTTCTGTGGTTGGAAAATCCTCCTAGGAGCTCCTTCTTTTCAAGTAAGTTTAGGAACAAAGTCAAAAAAAGTTCATAGGCTATGAGTATTTAATACACTTTCTATTAGTACTTTTGACATCATCAAGCCAAAAGCAAATGTGTAACCACAGAATATTTAGTAAGTGAAAGGTGTGTAGCTCCATCAGATGAAGAGAAAAAAACGTACCTACATTGTGGGGCAGCTGTAGCTGGTCGTCCTTTAACCAAAAGGTCGGCGGTTCGATCCCCGGCTCCTACTGTATCCTTGAGCGAGACACTGAACCCCAAGTTGCTCCCTGGGCGCTTCACAGCAGCCCACTGCTCCTAAGGATGGGTTAAATGTAGAGGTCAAATTTCATGCATGTATGTATATGATGAATATAATAAAGTTTTTACATACATAGGCTACATAAATGTAGGATAAGGAGTAGGCTGTTACCACATACTTCATCGTTACACATTGATTTAACGAAGTTCGACCATTTGTTCCATCTTTTTTTACACAAAGTTCAAAGGTTACCTCTTATTTTATATGATTTTTTAAATGAATTTTGATTATTTTTATGTTACCGATGTTTTTTTGTTTCACTAGCTACTTTCTGCTGGGAAAAAATGGCCTAATTCTTAAAGCTAAGGGTGAAAATATCATGATTTAGATGAAAAAATCTTGAACACAAACACTGAAATCACTTTATGAACAGCAACAAAATGTGTAGCTAACCTTTGTAATGTGTGAGGAATGGTTAGACGTTAGCATGTTTGGCTAACCAGTTTACTACCCAGCATTACTTTCAAGGGCATTTGTGGGATTACTCGTTAGATTAAATAAAGCCCCATTGGCGATCAAAAACACATCCAGTGTGTAGTATTTCAACAGGGTGTGTGAACACGTACGCTAACGTTAGCGGCTCTCCTGTTAGCTTTGAGCGAGTTACTCCAACAACCCTAGCTAGTTAAACTCGTTATCCAAGAACACATTGATTAGTCCTCCTCATCCAAGAAGCCTTTTCTCTTCAAGTTAAAAGTGAAACATAGCTACTGTTTGAAAATACAAGTCAGCATGACACAGCGTTTTCGACCAACTTATGAAGCTAACGTTAGCTGAATTAGCTGGCTACAGCTAATACCCAGCCAACATGGTTATGTGGGCCCCACATGGGTTCTGCTGGGGGTACCTGGGTACCAAGTGGGTATTGGCCCAAAATGGGCATCTTATCTGGTATATCTGCTAGCGACAGTTCAGATGGCAAAATAGTCGCCAGTTATAAATGAGAAACATGCGTTTGTCTCATGTCTGAAATCAAGGTTTGTTTAACAAATGACGATGTATTTCAAGTGATAAATCCCCTCAAGTTATCATTGTAAGAACAAAAAGCTTGACAGGCGTAGCAACAGGCTCAGTGAACTGTCAATTGAGGGGAAAATGTGGCAGTTCCTGTAGATTCATCCGTAAATAAATACAGATATTGACACAAAATAATGTAGCTACCTAAACAACCCCTCTCCAGAAGACTCACAAAACTGGGAAGAAAAAGAGATTTTGTAAGGCAGCAACAGTCAAACAAAAGACTTCATCGCTGCGACAGCTGTCAGCGTTGCAGTCCTACACGGCGCACTTTGCTGAGAGAGACTTTTGTACATCACCGGACCCCATGGTGCCACAATGAATAAAGCATGAGGGAAACACAGGAAAAGTTGTTGGCTTAGGCAAAGAGATGCAGCCACTTCTCCCTGACCTAGATTTCAAGCATAGGGAGTAATTTTGTCTGTCCCTCTCCGTCCTTTCTTTCGCTTTCACCAGCTCTAATTCGATCCTGCGGACTGAAGACTGGAAATCTGCAGAGCTGATGAACATCATTCAACCACAGTATAGATCGAAAGAAACCAAGAAAAGAACTGGAGCCCCCTGTTCAGTATCAGACATTGTGTTAGGAAACCGTTTGTTTACATAGTTCACATAGTTTTCCGCTGGAACGGCAACAGGATCCTGATATCTGGAAACCAATTCAACTGCAACAACACAGGAATTCATGTTGCAGCTCCTGTATCAACAGTCTCTGGTTCTAAACATTATTAGCCTAAGACCTTTATATTTCAAGCCATACTCAAGACCCATCATCACAGGTTGCACATTTATGAGCTGTGAGCATTTCAACCGAAGACATTTCCTTCGCAGACAGGAAAAAGCAAAGATTTGGGAAGAAGTCATGAACAAACAAGCACACATTTGTGTTGCAGGAATGTTTTTGGTTATGTAATCCTATCTTCTTAATCACCTCAGATTATTTTTGTAACCCCCATGTAGGGAACCACTGTCCTACCACTAGTGTGTTTATCTCATATTCATCACTTATTGCTGTATGATGAAGACCGTGTGATACTTTTGAAAGCCCCAGAAAAAGCTAGTACTGTAGAGTGCCTGGCAAGTAAGCAATTTGACTGGTCAAAAGCAACCGATTCGACTGTTATCAGGCCATTAAATAGCCGTTATCAGTCGCTATAAGCACCATAGATGTGGGTCAATAGGGGCCTACTTAGCCTATCACGTTATAAAAGTGAAAGCGAAACTTAAAATGCAAAGCCCGGTCTCCTTGCTCAAAACTTTTGTTGATCTACCATGTGAATAGATGACCAAACCTATTATTGGGTGGAGTAGGCCCCTACTGGCCCACATCTATGGTGCTTATTGCAACCGATAAAAAAAATGTAGTAGTAGTTTAAACTTGATTGATTTTGTTTATGGTGTCATGGTTACATATAATCATTGTTTCAACAGCATTTTAATGACTTCAATATGTAACAAGTTCTAACTAGATGTTAAAATAGTCATTACAATAATGGCTGTATGCAGCCTTGACATCTTCATGTTTTCAACCAAATGAAACCCAGCTTTAACCGAGACATCTAGACATCTTTTGATCTGCAAATTACCAAACCTAAGCCAGTGTTGTGCAGAGAAAACTGTTTTCTTGTTTGTAGCAGTTTTGTTTTTTTTGCACAATGATGCATTCTTCAGTTGGGTGAGCAGCAGACCTCCTATGCAGTGTTTACGTGAGGGTTGAGGACAGGGAGACTCACTCAGTGTGGAGAGTGTTGGAGGGGGGTAATTTTGCTTGCTCTGGACCTCCTCCTCTGGTCTCCAGGGCAGCGGTGCGAGGCGGACATAAACAGAGTCATAATGATGGCTTATTGAACAGCGGTCAGAAGGGACTGCGGTCAGAAGGTCATGGCAAGAGTGTCTGCAAGTGTGTGTGGAGTTGAGGATCAGGCAGGTGAACAACTCCGCTCCGAGACCACGTCAAACTCATCAGCAGTTAAATGTAGGGCAGCAGGTCGATTGCATCGACGATCTTTGCAGACCCTGAGCTGCACGAGTATTTTCATGAATTGATTTCTTCCTGGAAGCATAATGACACGGGGGATGACGGGGGAGGGGAGGACGAGAGAGGGAGAAATGATTTGAGCAGGTTATTAAAACCCACACATTGTGCACAATATGAGTACGGCCTGTCAAGACACAACCACACACTTTCGTCTCCACTATGTCCATCACAGCTTAAGCATCACTTACGTCTAAATGGCCTTTCATCAGCGGTAAATTGTCCAGAAAGCGATTAGGGCTTCCTCCATGTGTTGAGCCTGTGGGCAGACTGAGTAAATACATGTACGTCTTCATCAGTATTCAATGACACGTCCATCGAGTTGCAGGGTATGTGGGGGCATCCAGTCTACTAATATGTAACTAACCATAGGATGTCCCTTTCAACCACAGTATGGATTTTACCCTCTGAACAGGAAAACCAGAGAATGGATTCAGTGCACACGATATACAACTCAGACCTGAGACGGGACTCACCGCTGTTTCAGTGATTTTGGTGTTGTGTCCTTAATATGGATGCAGTTGCTTTTCTAAGGTGTCAGTTTGTCTAAATTATGAGGTACTAAAGTCAAAATGATGAGATAGTAAGGTGTAAATGGGGATATTAAGTGTAAATTATTACTGTTTGTGAGATAGTATGTCAAAACGATGTCCACATTTAGACTATTTAAGTCGAAAATATATGATACCATATTATAGACTTAAAATACAATTAAGAGATTGCTTATATTAGTTAAAATTACAATTAAATTAGTCACAATTATGCAATACTAGGTCAAAATTATAAGATACTAAAGTCAATATATAGTCTTAAGTTAAAAATGTTGAGATAGTAAGGATCAACTATGAGAGAAGTCAATTTTGACTTTTTAAGAGCGATACTACGTCAAAAATATTGACTGAATTAGTCAAAATTATGAATTAATTTGTCAAAATGTTGAGTTGCTAAGTTAGATAATAAAGATAAGAAAGTCAGTACATACAGTAGTCTTTTTAAGTCAACATTGTGAGATAATAAGTAAAAATATAGTATTTCTAAGGTATAAATGATGAGATAGTAAGGTATAAATGGGGATAGTAAGTGTAAATTATTACTTTTTAAGTAAAAAATATGACTTTATAAACAAAGCTATGAGATACTAAGTCAAAACTACGTCAAGAATTAGAATATTTACGTCAAAAATATATACAGTATAACATACCAAAATATTAACTTAATTATGAGATGACTGACTTTATATGTCAAAATTACAACTACATTTTTCAAAATCATACAATACTAAGTCAAAATAATAAGATAATAAAGTCAATATATAGTCTATGACGTGTGCTTACGTAAGCTAGTACCGACCAATTTCAACCAATAATATCATGACAATCATCCATCAATCAATCTGCAACCATAGCGACAAGCATTCTAAGCCCGCCTACTTATTAGCGGTCCAATCAAATGTAAAGAATTTGATTTAAATCCCTCTTGTAACTGTACCCCGCTCAAATATTCAAAACAAAACATCAGACAGCACATTTTTAAACCACCAGTGAGAAATGATGCCAACATCATTATTCCCAGTCTGCTTTGTCACTTCACATTCCTCCTCTACATGTGTCTAGATATAAATAGTCTGTCCGTATGCTTTACTGCATCAGTGGTGTGATTGTTGTTTCGCTCACGTAAACAAACAAACCCCGAGGAGATGCTTCCCATCAGCGCGCTGCGGTCCCTTGGCGGGCCTTACTGGTTTTGACATTTGAGCCACAGGGTGATGGCAAACTGTGTTAGAGAGACACACAGCAGTGAGCGCCCGTCCAGAGGGGACACCCCTCAACTCCTGCCAACAAATAATTCATAGCGCTAACATTTACTTTGTTCAAACGCTGTCCGATCTTTATCCACCCGCCCTGCCTGTGAACCTCAAAGTACCTGTCTGAGGTGAATTAAGTGTCCAAGTGAAGTATACAGAAGCTTTTAAAGTTTTACGGCAGTGGAGGGAAGAGTTGATAAGTGCTCAACAAGAAAAAAAAAAGTCCCTGATAGACTTGATGATCTTTAAATAAGTAAAAAGATGTAGCTTGAAATACACTTTAATATACAGAAAGTGTACAATTTTTCCGAGCTCAACAAAAGTCCACTTCTTAAATAGATAAAAAAGAAAGACAAAAGAATCCTTTGAAATTAAATTTCGGCAGACGACATGAGCCAGAGGTGTCAGCCAGCTGCAACAGTGAAACCTAAAGCTGCACCAGGAAGCATCACATTTTGGCAGCCTCACACAGAATAAAAGAGGAGACTGTGAAGT
Organism: Helicolenus hilgendorfi; assembly: GCA_916700815.1. Taxonomy (NCBI): domain Eukaryota; kingdom Metazoa; phylum Chordata; class Actinopteri; order Perciformes; family Sebastidae; genus Helicolenus; species Helicolenus hilgendorfi. Next base: position 16,385 of record CAKALG010044860.1, read on the forward strand.
TCCCAGAAATGATGCAACGTGGCATCAATAAAACACTGCTTGGACCTGAACTCCTTCCTCTTTGTGGTTGCAGAGCTGGACGCGGGAACTTTGGACAGAGTCACTGCTGTTAATTAGAAAAGTAGTTTCTCAATTTAAAAATCAACTAGATAAAGTGTGTCAGGAGGAATGAGCCAATCAAAAGGCGTCGATTTTCATCTTCTTCAGAGGTCTGGTCGAGGGTCGGAGGTCATCCGGTCCGTGGGCGAAGGCGCAGTCCTCGG